>CM038677.1:620881842-621136630 GCA_021605205.1 Aegilops longissima | reverse complement strand
GTCTGTCTCCTTGCCGCTGCTTGGCCTTGCCTGCAGCGTCCTCCTCGGCAGGCGTTTCTTGCCGGCTCCTCCAGCACCTTCTTGGGCCTTCTCCTTGTCGCGTCGCTTCGTATTCAGCCTTTTGCTGCTCGACAAGCTGCTCGACCTTCTTGCAGCTCTGGAGGTCATGGCCCTTGGTGCGATGGATCTTGCAGATCTGCTTGTTGGTGTCGTCACGCTTTTCGGCGACCGCCCACAACTGGTAGTTGGTGCCTGCGGCAATCTCTCTCGCCAGACTACCAGCTTTGGCTTTCTTAGCGCCACCTCCGTTGCGGACTGCTCAATGACTAGCACATCTTTGCCTTTCTTCTTCTGTTGTTCCGCCGCGGTTTTTCTTTGCAGGGCAGCCTCCTCCTATCAGATCCTCCACCTACATATTCTCTCGGGGAGTTTCCTCCTTCCTCATGCGTGCACACTTGTCGGCGGGGCATATAGCTCAGCAGCGTCTCTAATCTTGCACATCGCCATCTCCTCCCGCATCCTGCGGTTTAGCGCGTTCGATGGAGCGCGCTGATTACCCATGGCGGCGGTGGACATCTGAGGATGTTGTGCCTGCGGCTGAATCTCTGAATGTACTTGCATTGGGCTCTCCTTCCTACGGGCGGCGGATGAAGTCGCTCTCTTAGCCATGAGGCTTGTGGCGCTGTAAAGCGCCGACAAGCTGATATGGCATAGGTCTGCCGAGGAAGATATGGAGTTGTCCGGCAAGTGCATGAGCCGGATTTGACATGGGCTTGAGCACCGGCGGGAAGTAGTTGGCGGGATCTTGTCGTCCGCCCTCGGTAGCTTGCCCTGCGATGGTGTAGATCTTGAGGAACTCCGACGGAGCGACTTACCGTCGTACTTCTGCAATGCGTCGGCAGAAATTCTTCGTCTTGGGCCACTTGACTTGCCGCGACTCACGAGTGAATCAGGGGCAACCTACCACGTATGGCAAGTCGCTGGTTCCCCTGGTGCATGCATCGACGAGATGGGCCCAGCCGCTGATCCGATTGATGTCGGCGCTTCTCTTGGCGCTCGATGACAATCTGGCGTCTTCTTCTTGTCGTTAAATGAAGAACTTGGCGCTGATCACGGCGAGCTCGTGGATCGATGATCACGGTGGAGTCGGCTGTCGAGGTGGATCCGGCGAGTCGGCGATCTTGGCCTTGAGGTGGAGAGTGCATGGTGGTTCCACTCCACGGTTTCGTCGCCATTGGCCGTGCACAGCAGTCCTGCGTGGCGGCGATGTACTCGGCTGCTTGGCGGTGTCGCCGTTAGCAAAGCCGATGAGACTACGAATGGTGGCCCTCCATTCATCGATCTTATCGCCCGTTGGAGGGTAATCCGGAAGCGATTGAGCTCTCGCCAAAGCCTGTGCTGGAGTGGTGGGTGGCGATGGCGAATGGCGCGAGGCGGGATATGCCGGACTTCTAACTATGTTAGAAGGAAGCGATATCCCATCGGCGACCGTGCCTCGCTCATGCCTGCATGTTGGCGTGCATGCTGGTCTTGAGCACCCGAAATCCACCACTCGATCTTGGTCCAGCGAGCGTATGCCTTTGTGAATACCATGAAACTATCGGTCCGCCTCTGAGATGGGCGTGGTGCATGTCTGCGAGGTGCGCTGCAGCCTTGTCCTTGGACTGGCAGCACCATGAGCTCCCTCGTCGATGCCCGTTCTTCCGTCGGCGTCTACCCCACCACCCGTTTGCTCGGTGGTGGTGGGATCGGCGATGGGCCGAAACAGCTGCCTTGAAGCCTTCTTCTTCGGTGGCATGTCGATGAAAGATGAAGATCTGGCTTCGTGTGAGCGTCGGATCAGTTCACACAACCTCGACACCCCCTACGGGCGTGCCAAGATGTCGAAGCTGATCCACGCACACCTATGGGACGGCGGACGAGCCTTCGGTTCGGTGGGGAAGCGAGAATCGAAAAAAGCGGATCGCCCGGCACCGAGCAGTTTACCCGGCTTGGAGCTCTCCAGAAGAGATAACCTCCTCTTTGCTTGCATATAAAGTGTATTGAGTTCTTGCTCGGGGCTAGTGCTCTGATACACTAGCTGCTAACGAGACCGGTGTGAGTGTTTTCTGCCGAACCCCCTCTCGTTGCGCATGGGCCTCCTTTTATATGCTCAAGGGGTCTCCGACAGGTGGCAACATAGACAAGGGCAAAAATGGAAAAGGAATTGCGGTTGGTACAGCTACACACGGTGTATCATACCTAACCTGGCGGCGGGGACAAAGGCATTAAATGCCCGTCTCGTCGCCCAAGCAGTGCAAAAAAGGACCGTCGGGGCGCCACCGCTTGCCCGATGGCAATCTTATCGGCGTTAACTTGCCACCGCTGCCGCTGGCACGCACAACCTCTTGCCGCAGCGCGCTTGGAAAAGGTCGAGGCGACACGTTGGTGGATGTCTTTGGGCGCTTGGTGCTGAGTGGTAGTTTGCGCGGCAAGCGCCTTGACTTGATGCGTCATCTTGTCGTGTCCGAGGCTTATGCGCTCACGGGCCTCATGCAAGAGCAGCGTGGTAGCGTCGCGACAAGCTCCATGAAATGCCTTGGTTGGCCTTCCCGGCAAGCTCCTCTTGCGGGGCCTTATCTCCTTGGCTTGAATACTTTGTTCTTGAATGGCTCCAAAGGAACCACGGAGGACCTTGGCGGTCACGCAGCAAGCCTTGCCCGGAGGTGCTGCTGCTGCCGATGCACAAGTTAGGGATACTAGGGTACCCTACTCTAGTACACCGACGGGTGCGCTACTTGCATTCAGGCCGCTTGTTGAAGTTTCCGCACCAAGCTCTTGGGGTTCTCAAGTCGGATTCGGCTGCTTCAAGAGGCCGACCACGAAGATGGAGTCTGATCTGGTGGCGGCTTGATAGGCGGCTTGAGGCGTTGCGAGGCGGCCTTGGTGGTATGCTTGTGGGTGGGCGATTTGAGCCAAGGCATCACCTTGCTCATTGTCATTTCTTGGCACATGGAGGAACTCACACACCTTCAAAGTATCCACTAAGCTCTTTGAATGAGGAAGCGGTAGCTGGCCATATTGCATCCTTATCGTCCGGTCACTAGACAAATGCTGACCCACCAAGTCGAGTCTCCATAGCACAGGATCCAGGAGATGCGAGTTCCTTGGCAAGCCGGAGCCCGTGTCTGGCCGCTTCGTGTTTAGCTACATCGTTGGGCGGCGAAGTGAATTTGTAACTTATACTCGAGCTTGTAAGCCTTGGGAGAAGTGAGGACAATGCGGCTCCCAAACGGTGCGCATCTTGGAACCATCAAGTGCATCCGCCAATGGGTGGAGTCTGGTATTGGGCATACTAAGTCTCGGCCCGGTCGGCGAAATCGGCGGTGCTTGGGACTTGATGGCGGTGCGAGGCTGGTAGTAGATGGTGTAGGGGGCCAAATCTATGGCCCCTTTGGCCACTCGGCCTGAAGCATCTCGGCTTCAGCTTCTTGGCGGCAAAATGCACACCGTAGCACATCTTCTGATAGTGGGGGTAGTTCTGCTTGGAGGCGGACAACACTTCGCTCAGGTAATACACCGGCCTCTGGACTAGTAGTGCTTTGCCTTCTTCCTTGCGCTCCACAACTATGACTGTGCTTACCACCCGGCTGGTGGCGGCGATGTAGAGAAGCATGGGTTCCTTAGGGGTTGGGGCCGCCAGGACAGGTGGTGTGGTCAGCATCTTCTTGAGCTGGAGAAAAGCTTCATCCACCTTGTTGTTCCACTCGAAAAAGTGGTCTTCTTCAGGAGCTGGTACAGGGGAAGAGCCTTCTCGCCCAGCCGACTAATGAAACGACTAATGGATGCTAAGCAGCCGGTGAATTTCTGCATGTCCAGCAGTCGGGTGGGCACCTCCATCCTCTCGATGGCCTTGATCTTCTGAGGTTGCACTCTATGCAGCTCACGAGACCGGGAAGCCAAGAAGCTGGCGGTTTGGTAATCCAAAAGCGCATTTCTCAGGGTTGAGCTTGATTTGAAATCGGCGCAAGTTTTCAAGGTTTCCTTGAGGTCTTCTAGCGGCGTGCCCTTCTCCTCTTCACCACAGCGTCGTCCACATAGACATGGCGTTTACGCGAGTTGCTTGAGGAGACACTTACGCATACTGTGGCTGAAACGTGGCGCCGGTATTCCTCAAGCCGAATGTCATGGTCAGGTAAGACAAGGCTCCGAATGGTGTGATGAAGGCGGTCTTCAGCATGTCGGCCGGTTCAGCTTGATCTTATGATACCCTGAGTATGCATCCAAAAAGCTCAACAGCTCGCATCCGGCTGTGGAGTCTATCACTTGGTCAATTCTTGGCAAAGCAAATGGGTCTTTGGGGCAACTTTGTTGAGACTGGTATAATCAATACACATGTGTCACTGCTTATTCTTCTCCAGCACAAGGACTGGGTTGGCCAACCACTCTGGAAAGAACACTTCCATGATGAAGCCGGCTGCTAGAAGTCGGGCTATCTCTTCTCCAACGACTCTTCTCTTCTCTTCTCACAGGCGGCGCAAGGGCTGCCTGACTGGCTTGGCATCAGGTCGGACATGCAATTTGTGCTCGGCGAAGTCGTCGGAACACCCGGCATGTCCTTGGGAGACCATGCAAAGATGTCCCGATTCTCACGGAGGACATCGATGAGATCCCTTTCCTATCTGCTGTCAAGGTTTGCACCTATGACAACGTGCCTCTCCGGGTGCTCCGGGTCCAAGGGTATCTTCTTTGTTTCTTTTGCCGGCTTGAACATGCCCTCAGCTTCCAACTCCTTGGGTTTGGGTGACATTTCTGGCTGCTTGCCTGCCATCGCCACAACCCAGTCAAGGAGCCGCTTCTCTGCTGCAATCACAAAGGACTCGGCTAGCCGGCTTCTGTTTGCTGCACAGGCGGACGACTTCTTGCCGTCTCTGGTTATGGTTAGGATTCCCTTGGTACTCGGCATCTTCATCTTGAGGTAAGCATAATGGGGGACCGCCATGAACTTGGCCAGGGCAGGTTGGCCAAGTAGCGCATGATAGGGGCTCTCAAGGTCCACCATCTCAAACCAGACTGGCTCTTGGTGGAAGTGATATTTGTCTCCGAAGAGGATATCTATCTGGATCTTGCCGATTGGTGAGCAGGAAAGGCCAGGGACTATGCCATGGAATACAGTCCGGGAGGGCTGAAGCTACGTCTGTTTGATTCCCAGCTTTTCCATAGTGTCTCAGTACAGGATATTGATGTTGCTGCCGCCATCTATCAGAACTCGGGAGAAGCGAGCTGCCCGCCTCTCTGTTGCGAAGGTGGCATCTAAGACCAAAGCATAAGAACCAGGAGAGGGCATCACTTCCGGGTGGTCAGCTCTGCTCCAACTGATAGGCTTCTCGGACCAATGCATGAACTCAGGAGTTTCTGATGCTACTGCATTTACTTCTTGTTGTCGTTGCTGTCTGTTGTGCTTGTTGTCGGCCATGCTGGTGAACACGACATAAGCTCCATGCTTTTCAGGGTACTCATCTTGTATTGCGCCGGTGGCCCGGCCTTGACTCTTGGGAGGAGGCGGGCAGGCGGCGAGGAGGCAGGAGTCCATCACCCTTGGCGATCTGGTGAGCCGGTGGCACTTCAAGTGGTGTGGTTGGGCCGGCCCATGCATTGTGAAACTGCGAGGTGCGTCAAGAAACACTCTTTCGTCACGAAAAAGCGGGTAACCAGTTTGGTTTGCCGCCCATACGGCGCTTAGGAGGAGGATTGCCCTTCCGACTGTGGTCTTCAACAATATTGCGACCTGCGGCATAGAAAGCGGCTGCGTGTCTTCGCTTGTTGTCGTTCAACTGCTGCGGCCGGCTGGTATCTCGGCCAGGTCTGAAACGAGGTGCTACTTTGCGGATCGTCAACTTGTATCTTCTCCTTCATGGAGAATTCGATCGTGGCGTGCTTATGCGCTATGATCAGCGGCTCGTCGAGGTCACCGGCTCATCGCGAGAAGTCGGTGCTTAGTAAAGGTGACCTCTCGGCACCGGCGGTGAAAGTACTCGATGGCACATGCCTCATGCGCCCTCGCGGGGAGTTGCGCCTTTCGGGCCAGCAGCGTGAGGTAGTCGTGAATCGACCAGCGGGAAGACCTTGAAACACAAGTAGAGCTGGCGGGGTTTGGGCGGCCGCTTGTACGTGCTGGTGAAGTTGCGGATGAAGGCTTCAGTGAAATCAACCCAACTGTTGATGCTGCGGGGTTTCCGGCTGTTCAGCCATGTCCGGGTCGTGCCCTGGAGCATGAGCGGAACATACTTCCGCGACAGCGCTTGTTGCCATTCGCGTCTTGGCCGACTGTGGAGTAGTCAACCAGCCGGTCTTAGGCTTCCGCAGGGCGGTGTACTTGGACGTGTCTCTTGGAAGCGTGAACCCTTTGGGGAAGGGCTTGTCTCAGATGCGGGGGCCAAAACAAGTTGGACCCAAAGCGTCTTCTCCTTCTAGCTCCAGTTATCGGTTGAGGCGGTCGATCCGATGGCGGGCATCATTCTCTCCGACTCCTTCCTGGCAGCCAAGGCGGTCGCCGAGTGTCGGGTGTTCAACAGGCGGCGGGGAAGCGCGCCTCTCACTGCGGGGAGGTGGAGGAGGCGGACAGTCCTCCCGCCGTTCCACTGCTCTTGGGCAGCCGTCTTGGTCGCGCTTGATGGTGATGCGAGTCCGGCTGCGGCTGGCAGCCGGCTCCTTGTCTCTTTTGTCGCGGACGCCACCAGTCGGCGTCCGAGATGTCGCGCCTTGATCTCGGCGAGGAGGCGGATCATCGCCTCGCCGACTGGGCGCTTCAGTGTGGCAGCCGGCCTCTTGCTGCTCAGCAGCCGCATCAAGGAGCTGTTGGACGCGCTCCGCCATGTGGCGACCTCGTCGCCCTCGAGCTATCTAGCTTCGTCTGCTGCCGCTGGGCAGCTGCATTATATTCTCGTGGGTGTGGCGTAAGCAAGCGGTCTGCCCGAATATGCTGGGGATAGTGGCGCCCACGCTACGAAGCCCCATGCCGTCTTGGCTAGGCCCGCTTGAACGGCGTGCCACCGGCGGCCCAGTCCATCTCGTGCTGGTAGGCCTCGGCGTCGCATCTGGCTAACTTCTTGGCGCTTTCGACGGCTGGCGTGGCGTTCTTCGACATCTCGATGTCGGCGTCTTCTGGAATGGGCGTCGCTATGTCTTGCAGTGCTGCTTCGAGCGGGTCTCGGGCATCATTCCCTCCCGAGTGCTCGCCATGGCTGATGACGAGCACTTCTGTGACGGTGCTTCGCCCTTTGTCTGGCGAAGCGGCTCGTCGTGAACCACCGCGTTGGTGAGAGCGCATCAGCGGCGCCGTGTCGAATCGACGAGCATCAGTCGTGGAACCGTGACTCCAAGTCCAGGCGAGGCTCGGCGCAGCGTGGAGCTGGTCGAGGAGGCTGATAAGGCGGTTCTCGGGGTCGTCTGTGCCCTCGTCGGATGCGGGCTCGTCGGAGAGGTGAATCTCGCCAACAAGATCGGCGAGGCAGCTCGTTGTCTGAGGCGTGCTCCAGCGCCATGCTGATCTTGTCAGTCGGCGCCGTCTGGCGTCTTGGGCTGGCTGCGCTTCGCTGGGAAGGAACAAGGTGCCCATCCAGAACAGGTCTCCGGGAGCGATGCACCTCGCCCAGTCGGCGCCAAATGTCGGGGGTTGGGTGCAACATATAATGGATGGCTTATCATGGTGGGGCAGAGTAGAGCGTCGCCGGTGCACAGGCGGGATCGGCGTGAACCTGAGCAGCCGGTGGACTTTACCAGGTTGGGGCTCTCCTGGGAGATAACACCCTACTCCTGCTCTGCGAGGGTCTCGCATGGTCACTAAGGCACTAGTGAGTACAATGGTGCTCCTCAAATTGTATGCTAGAAGGTAGAAGAAAGCAGACATGCTCTCTCCTTCCTCTAGAGTGCGAGTCTAGTTCTAACGAGGTTGGGAACCCTTTGCATGGGTGCCACAGGGGGTTTATATAGGCCTACCCCGAGTACAATAATGTCTGGCGGGTGTAGGACCCATTGTGATCTCTCTCGAGTACAGCATTTTCTTGGGGCCCACCGCTTGAGTGGGCCACCTTGTCAGTGCAATGCAGACGGACAGGCCGCTCCGCCGCTTCATGAGTCTTGCCATTGCTGATTACTATAGCCGTGATGCTAATGGCGCATGCTTGGTCATGAGGGCGTGGCTACAGTCCCGCTGCCTGGTGGGAGATCACTGTAGCCACACCGTGTCTCATCTGGTTAATGGTGCATGGGCCCTGATGGAGGAAAGGGCACGCTTCTTTGGAGAGCTGGCTTCCCTCGAGTTCGTTGGCAGGCCTCAGCTGCATTCAGAGCTCTCGCTGCTGGTAGGGCCCGCCGCTGCTTGGCCCGTACCGACAGAGCCATCGTGGGAGCAGGGCTCACTTTGTCGGGAATGGCGTCAAGGGGAGTGTATGAGTACCACGCCATCACGGAGATCTCCGCTGTATGGGACACCGTGGCTGCTGCCCGACCACAGATCTGAGGGGGATGGGCTACCTGTAGCCATACTCTATCTTGTCTTCTTAATGGGGTAGCGCAGACTTTGAGGGCACCGTGGGCCGCTTCTTGGGGCAACCTCTCTGGAGGCCTTTGTGAGGAGTCGGCCGATCTTGATGCATATACGGAGCTTGGCCGCCTTACGGCAGCCCGGCTGCTGAGGCGACCAGCCATCGAGCGTGACCTCCATCTTAATGGTGTCTGAGGCATGGCAGCCCGATGTCTTGAAAGGTTCAGGGACTCGGGTTAGGCTACCTGTGGCCCATTACTCCAACAAACCTCTTGTATTCTTTGTTCTTATTAGCAATAAAATGGTGTGGGGTGTAAGCCTTGTAGTCTTCAAGGTCAAACAAAAAACCTATGGCCCCCGGGTCTATCTTCCATTATATTAATCTCCCATCAACTCGCCAATTTATGTCGCTGTTTATTTTGCAATCTTTACTTTCCAATCTATACAACAAAAATACCAAAGATATTTATCTTATTATCTCTATCAGATCTCACTTTTGCAAGTGGCCGTGAAGGGACTGACAACCCCTTTATCGCGTTGGTTGCAAGGTTCTTATTTGTTTGTGCAGGTACAAGCGATTTGCGTGTAGCCTCCTACTGGATTGATACCTTGGTTCTCAAAAACTGAGGGAAATACTTACGCCACTTTGCTGCATCACCCTTTCCTCTTCAAGGGAAAACCAATGCAGTGCTCAAGAGCTAGCAACTCGGCACGATGAATGAATTCGGCCTTGAAACTGCCGACTGTAGAAAAAAACTAGGCACTCCAGGGAGTAATCGTTTCAGTAGTACTTCATACGTTGACCATTAGCTTTTGCATGAAATGGGTATTTGTAAGAGTACATTGTATCTGAAGAGGAGCTTCGTTTTCACCCTTTTGCATGAAAGGAGTATGTCCGAGTGGACGTGCTTCCTAACTAGTTGGGGTATGTTGACTGCAAGGAAAAACTTGGTGGAACTCAGATGTCTCCTGGAGGAGATAGACTAGTGGTCCGATATATGGACGTGCCATGAAAGCTGAGTGGCGATGCTAGTGTGTGGGCTGACTCTCGGAGAGAGGCCATTCATTATCGGTGGAACACCGACTGCGCCATCTCGAGTCCAAGTTTGGGGAAGCGGCGCCTTGGAGCCTAGAATAAGGGCCAAGTGTATCCATTATAGGGCGTCGTTTCACCCTTGCCCTGCGATCTGAAAGATGACTCGGGTAATGATTTGGGCGATGCTTGAGTGGACAGTGCTACCCTTATAGATCTTGACGGACGAGCATGTATGGTGGGAAAATATTCGATCGATCAATAGGTTGATCAAATGGGCGTAACCTGAGGAGACATAGTCGAGGCTATGCGTAGCCTCAGTGATGCTTGAAAGAGTGGCTAAACTTCTGAGTGTGATATGAGGTTTGATCATATGAGTAACTTAGTTGTTCCCGTGTTGGGGTGACATGTCCAATGATGGTGATGTCTTTGGGCGGCCGGCGGGGCGTGTGCACAACAGTGGCGGCAGGCGGCGGCAGTGGTGAGAACATGGACAACCCAGTGGCGGCCTTGCAGGCGACCAAGTGGTGAAGACATGCACAACCCGAGTGGCGATGTGCAGGGCGGCCAGTGGTGAGCGTGCACAACCCGGTGGCGGCAGGCGGCAGTGGTGGCGTGCACAACCAGTGGCGGCAGGGGGCAAGTGGTGAAGACGTGCACAACCGAGTGGACCGAGTGGACCGAGTGGCGACACGCGGGGTGGCCAAGTGGCGAGGACATGCACAACTGAGTGGTGGCCTTGCGGCATGTGGTGGTGAGATGTGCACAACCAAGTGGCGGCCAGCAGAGGCGGCGAGTGATGACGTGCGAGGTGGTCGAATGTAGGACTACATGTCCAGCCAAGTGGCGACGCGCGGGGCGGCCGAGTGATGACCTGCGAGGTGGTCGAATATAGGACTACATGTCCAGCCAAGTGGCAACGCGCGGGGCGGCCGAGTGGCAAAAATGGTCCTCGAAGGAGTTAGCCATATGCTTCCGAAGCTGATGTAGCGATGAGGTCGGTGTAGTGTGGTTGTGACACAACAAGACCGGCGTGACAACTGAGTCTGAGTAGGAATGAAGATGGCGCGCAAAGTGTCTGAGTGATTATGTAACTTGTTGAACTGAAGTATCGGACTAGTGATGAAGTACTCGACCACTCAGGAGAGTGTCATTCCAAATGAGCTGCAACCCCCAAGTGCGGCGTAGCCCCCGAGCGTACTACAGGCTTCGACAACGGACATGTTGGAATATGAGAAATATAGTTTTGAATGGATAATTGATACGTCCATTTTGCATCATGCATTGATATTGATATTTATTGCATTATGGGCTGTTTTTACACATTACATCACAATACTTATGCCTTTTCTCTCTTATTTTACAAGGTTTACATGAAGAGGGAGAATGCCGGCAGCTGGAATTCTGGGATGGAAAAGGAGAAAATATTATAGACCTATTCTGCGCAACTCCAAAAGTCCTGAAACTCCACGGAACTCAGTTTTGGAATTAATAAAGAATATTGAGCGAAGAAAATACCAGAGGGGGCCCACACCCTGGCCATGAGGGTGGGGGGCGCGCCCCTGCCTCGTGGGCCCCCTGGAAGGCCTCCGGTGTCCATCTTCTGGTATATGAAGTCTTTTACCCTGGAAAAAATCATAAGCAAGCTTGCGGGAATGGCTTACCAAATGCATCACAGGCGGAACCTTGGCGGAACCAATCTAGGGCTCGGCGGAGGCTGATCTGCAGGGGACACTTCCATCCAGGGAGGGAAATCATCACCATCGTCATCACCAACGATCCTCTCATCGGGAGGGGGTCAATCTCCATCAACATCTTCACCAGCACCATCTCCTCTCAAACCCTAGTTCATTTCTTGTGTCGGATGTGGGGTTCCGGCAAACCCTTAAGGTTCAAACACTAGGGTGCGCGCGAAGTCTTTCCCTCCTACCGATCTACGCTCCAGCTCGCTAGGATCTTGCGGACGAACTCGACGAACTCACAACACAGAGAGACACAGGGTTTATACTAGTTCGGACCACCGATGTGGTGTGATACCCTACTCCAGTGTGGTGGTGGTGGATTGCCTCTTGGGTTGTTTATCAATAGTACAAGGGAAGAACAGTCCTTGAGGTTGAGGTGTTCTTGTGCGTGTGAACTTGTGGCGTGAATCCCTCTGTTTTGGATCCGTCCCCTTCTTAGTGTGGTGGCTAGCTCTACTTGTAGAGGCCCCGGTCCTCTTCCCAAATATCGTGCGGGAAGGGAGCCAACAACGGCGGGCAAATTTGAAGGGGGACAGCTAGTACATGCTATCCTGACAAAAGCAGTCTTCGACTGCGAAAAGCTCTGGGGTGACGCCGTCTTGGGCTCCACGATGACCTCCGCCTTGCAGTCCTCCTGGTCTTGGTCTCGTTGCACCAATATGGCAACCTTTGCCTGATGCCTCGGTACTCTTCGCCTGTGCTTGCCTCCTTAGCACCAAGGAGGAAATGGGGACGCTGCGGGCACTGGCGCCCGCCTGGCACCCGCCTAGCACCGTTCGACATGGCTCACGTCACGAGAGTCTCTTAAGTTTTGCCCCGCCTTGAGATCTCCGCTCCTCGTGAGCCTGCCTGGCTAGGCAACTCCAGAGGAGGTCTTGCATCGTCCGCCTCGTGAGGCTTGGACCCTCGTGAGGGTCTTGGCTGCCTTGTTGATGAAGATGGGTCGTACGGCCTGCTGCTTAGCCATGCTATGGGCCGCAGGCAGGCAAGTCTAGGGACCCCCGTTCCCCAGAATGCCTACAGTAGCCCCCGGGCCCAACGTGTGCTCGGGCTTGGCTTCGCGGCGAAGCCAAGGGTCAAGTTCGGAGCACCGCGGGCCCCAAAATCCTACGGCCTCGATCGACGCGTGGCGGTTGATTGGACGTGGGCGTGTCCGCTTCCCCATGCTGCCTCGGCGGTTGCACGACTTGACAAGTCCCTACGACATGCAAGGAATACCATCATTACCTGCGATCATGGGAGACGCCGGTTGGCCTTCTCTTGCTATAAATGGGGAGGGGACAGAGCCCCCGTTGCCCATCTCTTCCTCGCTTGCTCTCTTCTCTAATCCATTGCTCGCAGTGTCATCGATGGTGCCACGAAAGAAGTTCTCTGCAGCCGAGAAAGGAAAGGCTCCTCGCGAGGGCTCCGGCTCCCCGGCGCCCAAGCGCGACCGCGGCCGTCCGCGCAAGCACGCTGTGACCCCCGCCGTGGCCCACCGTCGAGGTGGCGCTGCAGTACGTGGTGGGGATCGTCCCTTCCACGGTGGTTCAACTGATGAGGGGAGGCGAGCGCTGGTGGCGCGGCCTTCCTGCCCAGCGCTTCGGTGGTGAGTGTCGCGGAGTTCGTTATGCAGTCGGAGAGCCCGGCAGGCAGCTGGCTCCAACTTCCACGCTTCTTCGCCGGCAAACTACCGGCCTCTAGTCCAGGCGCGCTCTGGCTGCAGGCGGACAGCTGCTGCAGCAGGGCCTCTTAGGTGCGGTCGAGACTTCCTTGTGAACAACATGTATACAGCCAGGTGGCGAGACGATCGCCAGCGTGCAGTCTGGGCGGCGGTGCACCCTCCACTTCAGGTAAGATGGTGCGCGCTGGTGCTGCCCAGGAAGAGCAGCGGTGAGGAGGTGCTCGGCCTTGGTGATGGTCGCGATGAGGATGAGGCGAGCCTGCCCTCGGCGGCGACAGCGCCTCCTCCAGCTGGCGCTCTTCCTCGGTGACAGCTCCGGCAGCGGTGGCTCGACCGACCGCCCGTCGCCAGCGCTGATTCGAAGGAGGCAGCGGGTCATCCGTCGTCAGCGCCTCCGTGAAGCGCGAGAGGGAGTCAGCTGGGCTCGAGGCGTCGCCAGGACCTGCCTCACGGATTGCTGCAATGCTGCTTTGCTTAGCTTTTCTTTCTTTCACTGCATCGAAAGCGGAACGAGAATGGGCCCGAGGGCGTGTATCGAACTGTGGGTCTTTGGTTAATGCTTTGTGCAAGTCGTTCCCATGCCATGTTGTTATTTTGCGCAAAGATAACATAACCTGGTGTGTTCAGGAAGCCCTTTTACTCAAGTGGTGTCCGCGTTGCTCGAAAACTGCAAAAAATTCTTTAGGGGGTGTACCGAAAGAGTTGTCGTCCACCCAAGCCTTGACTAGGCGCCTTGTATCACGGTACCCGGGGGGTATGGATTTAGGAGAGGTGTGCCAGCTTCCAGGCTCGAACGAGGGTGGCTCACGAGAAGGCAAAAAGAAGAGAAGTGCTCGCGAGGGCACCTGCCTAGCCCCCTCGCGAGGTATGCGAGAGAGAGAGAACAAGAGCAAATCAGAGCCGAAAAAAGCGATAAAAGGCTGGGGAACCAAATCGGTAACAAATCACCAAGAGCAACTCCGATTAAGGAAAAGCGAGCCAACTTCGGAAAGCAAATGAAAAGCCGCGTCCGGCAGCTAATCTAGTCTTCAAGTCTTCTCACCTACGTGGAGCTAAGTGTTGTCCACTAGGCGTGGGAGGGAGCCCCAGGGCCTGAGGCTGGCGCTCCTGAGACTCCGGGGCGTGTACAACCCCAACTCATTATTACATGAGAGTGTCACGGGCGGCGATTCTTCACAGGCACCGGGCCTTCTTCACAGGCTCTGGGCCTTGCTTCTCAGGCTCTGGGCCTTGCTTCTCAGGCTCTGGGCCTTGCTTCATGGATAGAACTTCGGAGGTCTTTGGATGTTCAGGCATTACGGATGGGCGTCCCATCCTGCGTCTCGAGTAGCGCTGCGCCCGCACAGGAGACATGAACGACCCTGAACGGGCCATCCCACATGGGTGAAAGCTTGTGCAGCCCTTCCCTGGAGAGGACCCGCCTCAGGACGAGGTCGCCTACCTCGAGCATCCTGGAGCGGATGTTGCGGCAATGGTACCGCCGCAGATCTTGTTGGTACCTTGCTGCCCTCAATGCGGCTTCGTGAAGGCGCTCCTCCCCCAGCACGAGATCCATCCCCCGCATGGCGTCCTGCTGCGTTTCGTCGAATGCCAGGACCCGTGCGGAGCGATGCTTGACCTCGTGAGGAAGGACTGACTCAGCTCCATAGACGAGGAAGAATGGAGTCGCCCGTCGGCTTGGTGGCGATGAATGCGAATGGACCACGGCAACGGATTGGAGTTCGTCGTGCCAGCCCTGCCGCAAAGCCTCCGGCTTCTTCTTGAAGGTCCTGGTCTTGAGACCCCTCAGGACCTCAGCGTTGGCGCGTTCGGCCTGACCATTGCTCCTGGGGTGGGCCACGAAGCGTAACAGCTCTGCGTTCCAAGGTTAGCCTGATGGGTTTTGAAGAGATTCTTGGTGGCCCCGTGAGGCGTTATCTGTGATGATGCGGTTGGGAACCTGAAGCGGCTCACGAGGCCCTCGATGAACTTGACAGCAGAGCCAGCTGGAATGGTACGGACGGCTTCTACTTCCGCCCACTTGGTGAACTTGTCGATTGCGATGTAGAGGTAGCGGTAGCCCCCTGGTGCTTGTGGGAACGGGCCCAAGATGTCCAGCCCCCAGACCTCGAATAGCCACGTGAGCGGTATGGTTTGAAGGCCCTGTGCAGGCTGATGAATCTCCTTGGCATGGAATTGGCAAGCTTCACAAGACTTCACCAGCTCGGCCGCGTCATTGAGTGTTGTAGGCCAATAGAATCTGTTGCGGGATACTTTGCCGACGAAGGTCCTTGACGACGAGTGATGTCCACAATCCCCGCCGTGTATGTCTATCAGCAGCTCCCTTCCATGATCGCTGGAAATGCAGCGCGGCGTGATGCCGTTCGGCTGTTTCTTGTACAACTCGTCGTCTTGAATGCAGTATGTCGTGGCCTGTCGGGCCATGCGCTCCGCGTCTTCTTCCTTCTCCGGCAGCATCCTGTGCATCAGGTACTCCTTGAATTCCTTGGTCCAGCACTTCTCCTGAGGTTCGAGCACCCAGAGCAGCAGAGCTCCTGAGGTTGGGCCGCAAGCTGGGCCTCCCGTGGCCGGGGGCTGTGGGAGTTCCTCCCGAGGCTTCATCGTGCTTGAAAGAGGTGGCGTTGCCGATGGCTTGAAGAGCAGCTCTTCAAAGACGCCAGACTCTTTGTGGCTGCCGCTTGGATGCTCCCTTGGCAATGTCGTCGGCTTCCTTGTTGGTGCCCCGGGGCACATGCTGCAGCTCCAGGCCCGAGAACTGCTTTTCCATCTTGCGCACCTCCGCAAGGTAGGCCTCCATGTGCTCATCCTTCGGTTCATACACTTTGTTGGAGAAATTGTGAGGAGCTGCGAGTGGCCTTTGGCCGGTGGCGCTTCACCCCTAAGAGCCGCCCAGCCTTGAGCCAGAGCTATAAGGCCTTATTACGTGATATTGTTGGAGACTTTCTCGCCCGTGCTAGAAGCGAGTTGCAGCGTAGTAGAGCTTGTCTGAGTGGGCGAGATGAAACCTTTGCCAGCCCAGCATACTGATGCGCAAAGCGCCATCGAAATGCATGACCCAGCCGTCGGTGCCTCACTTCTGGGAGGTGGACGGTCTTCTCCTTCCTCAGAGCAGGGCATCTGCCCATTCTGCCACAAAATCGGCGAGTGTGGCTCCCTTGATGACCCTGGTGGTGCTGAACTCCAGCTGGAATGCTTGCAGCTCAATGTTCCATTCTGCGACCCTTCCGGCCGAGTTCGGGCTCCTGAGTGCCCTCTCCAACGGGTAAGATGAGACGACCTTGATGGGGTGCCCTTGGAAGTAATGTTGTAGCTTGCGTGAGGCCACCAAGAGTGCGAGCAGGAGCTTTTGCGGCATGGGGTAGCGTGCCCTCGCGTCCCACAGTACGGTGCTGACGAAGTACACCGGGTGCTCGACGAGGGCTGGCACACTGTTAAGGCATGGATCCTACGGAGATTGTGTTGTATCCTGAGGTGCAAGGTTTCCTGAGATCTGACCGTCCTCGGGAGCTTCTGTCATGTTGCCCTGTTGCGTTTGGTCTTCCCCCGCTGACGGCCCTTCCGCACCTTCCTGACCCTGCGCTGCATCAGCTCCGGCTTGGCGCAGCGCACCCTTGTCTTGGCGCTCCTCCCGAACCGCCACCAGCGCTGCGCTGGCGAGTCTGAAGTGCGGCAGGTAAAAGTACCGAGGCTCGAGAGGTCGTGGTGCCACCATCACCGGGGGGCTGGTGAGGTATTTCTTGAGGCCTTGGAAGGCCCGGTCGGCCTCTGGGGTCCACTCGAAGGGGCACTTCTTCTTCATGAGCTTAAAGAAGGGCAAGGCGCGCTCGCCAAGCTTGGAGATGAAACACCCTAACGCGGTCACCCGTCCTGCCAGCTTTTGCATCTCCTTGAGGGTCTGTGGTGGGCTCATGTCATTGATGGCCTTGATCTTTTCCGGGTTCGCATCGATCCCTCTGTGGGATACAAGGAACCCTAGTAGCTTGCCGGAGGGGACGCCAAAAACACACTTCTTCAGAATAAGCTCTCAAAGGTCTCCTCCAAGTCTTGAATCAACGTCTTTGCCTCGCGAGATTTGACCACTATGTCATCAACGTAGGCCTCTGTGTTCTGCCGAGCTGCCGCCCCAAAGCGGCGATGCATCATTCTGCTGAAAGGTTAAGCCCGTTGCGTAGGCGAAGGGCATGCAGGTGTGCAGTACACCCCACCGGTGTCGGAAGGCCGTCTTCTCCACATCCTCCACCACCATCTTGATTTGATGGTATCCAGAGAACACATCCAGGAAACATAACAAGTCGCTTTTCGTGAGTCGGCGATTTGATCGATCTGCGGAAGGAGCGGATCTTGGGGGCAAGCTTTGTTAAGGTTGGTGAAGTCGACGCACATCCGTTCCTTCCTGCCTTTCTTCGGTACCACGACAGGGTTCGCCAGCCATTTAGGGTATCGAACCCCTCGGATGGTACCCGCTGCCTCTAGCTTGCGCGTCTCTTGGACGATGAAGGCCTGCTTCTCTATGGAATGCCATCTTGCCCGCTGCTTCACGGGGCGCATGTTGGGGCATACCCTTAGATGATGCTGGATCACCTCTCTCGGGACCCCTACCAGCTGATTGGGCTCCCACGCGAATATCTCCTTGTTGGCGCGCAAAAACCTCACCAAAGCTTCTTCTTGTCCCGGGTCATGGCTGGTTCCTATGGTAAAGGCGGCTCCTGAAGACCCGACCTCGTCAACCGGCACCTGCTTGGTCTCTGATTTGTCTTGGGTGAACAACTGCTTCTTCTTGGCGGGCGTGATCTCCTTGTCCTCGGGCGTACCGGCGCCGGCTGGCTGTGCCACTGTCGCGGTCTTGAAGGCGAGCCTGAGCGCCGTCACTGCTTCCTTGGTGTCCCCCTTGACGGTGAGGACGCCCTTGCTCCCTGGCATCTTCATGAGGTTGTAGGCCGGGTGAGTCGCCGCCATGAACTGAGCAAGAGCCGGGTACCGGAGTATGGCATTGTACGGGAGACCGATGCGGGCGACGTCGAAGTCCACCAACTCAGTGTGGTAGTTGTCGAGCGTGCCGAATGTAACGGGGTGTCACGCCCAAGATGCGAACCTATCCTAAAGGAACTCGAAGGTCCCACCAAGGATAGAAGCGCATCTTGAAGACGCTTTTGCAAGGTGGATATCATTACATCAACATTACATAATAGTGGGGATACATCCAATACATACAATGTCACAAGAATACATCAACATCGTATACAAGAGATCAACATCCGACTACTGATGGAACACAAACAGAAACTCAAACGACATCCACCCTGCTAGCCCAGGCTGCCGACCTGGAACCTAACCCCTGATCGAAGAAGAAGCAGAAGAAGAACTCCAATACAAGCAAACATCGATCTCACGTCATGATCATCGCATAACCTGTACCTGCAACTGTTGGTGTAGTAATCTGTGAGCCACGAGGACTCAGAAATCCCATTACCATGGGTATCAAGACTAGCAAAGCTTAATGGGAAAGGAAGGGGTAAAGTGGTGAGGTTGCAGCAGCGACTAAGCATGATATTGTGGCTAACATATCGCAAATGAGAGCGAGAGAGAAAAAAAGGAGCAGTCGTCAACTAGTAATGATCAAGAAGTGATCCGAACTCCTACTTACGTCATACATAACCCAGAAACCGTGTTCTCATCTCGATCAACCCCGAAAAGAGACACTCACGGTTACGCACATGGTTGGTGTATTTTAGAAGAGTTTACTACAACCGGATATTAACAAATTCCCATCGCCACATAACCATGCGGGGCGGCTCTCGAAAGTTTATACCCTGCAGGGGTGTCCCAACTTAGCCCATGATAAGCTCTCGCGATCAACGAAGGATATTCCTTCCCCCCGGGAAGACCCGATCAGCCTCGGAATCCCGGCTACAAGACATTTCGACAGTAATAAAACAAGACCAGCAAAGCCGCCCGATGCGCCGACAATCCCGATAGGAGCTGCACATATCTCGTTCTCAGGGCAACACTGGACGAGACATCCTATGAGTAAAACCAGACCTCGAGTTTCCCCAAGAGGGCCCCGCGGTCTACTCGGTTCGGGCCAACACTTAGACAAGCATTGGCCCGGGGGGGCTAAATAAAGATGACCCTTGGGTTAATTACTCCCAAGGGAAAGGTAGGTGGTGGTGAGGCAAATGGTAAAACCAAGGTTGGGCCTTGCTGGAGGAGTCTTATTCAAAGCGAACTGTCAAGGGGGTCCCATAAATCACCCGACCGCGTTAGGGACGCAAAATCCAGGAACATGATATCGATATTACGGAAACTAGGGCGGCAAGAGTGGAACAAAACACCAGGCATAAGGCCGAGCCTTCCACCCTTTACCAAGTATATAGATGCATTAATAATATAATAGATATTGTGATATCCCAACATAAACATAATCCAACATGGAGCAATCTTCATCTTCACGTGCAACTAGCAACGCTATAAGAGGGGCTGAGCAAAGCGGTAACATAGCCAAACAATGGTTTGCTAGGAAGGGTGACAAAGGTTAGAGGCTGACATGGCAAATTGGGAGGCTTGAGCAGCAAGTGGTAGGTAACGCAGCATAGCGATAGAACGAAGCAACTAGCATAACAATGATAGTAATGAGATCCAAGGTGACGGTCATCTTGCCTGAGATCCCGCTAGGAAGAAGAACGAGTCCATGAAGAAGATGAAGCCACGAAGACGAACCAAGCGTGAGCGAGCGAATCCTCACGATCGCAAGCAAGCAGGAACTATCGAGAAGAAGCACACAACATGGTGAACACACCACACATGAACAAGACATGATGCTCAACCAAGTATGATGCATGACAAGGCTACATGAAGCTACTCATGGCAAAGGATGATGCAAACAAGAGCAACACATCAATGCAAGTTTAAATGAGGCCGGAAACAACATAACAATTCCGGTAAGTCCTCATATGCAAATTTCGAAATTGGTCCAGATCTTATTAAACCTTAAGTTCAAGTTGTTAAACAGCAAGTTAAGATGCACCACGATGATCTACACGAAATTCTAGTCAAGTTACATATAAATTTCATTTAATTCAGAGCTACGGCCTAGAAGATGAGCAAAACAAGTTAAACATGGCATTGGTGCAAAATGCATACAAACATCAAGCAAACACCTCAAAACAAGGATGCAACATGATAATATGAAAATACATGCAAAATCAAGCAAGTTTCATATAGAGCACACTCGAAACGGAGCAACGGTTCAACACACACCCTATACAAGTTTAAAGGACAAGCTGTCCAAAACAGCAACTAGACATATTGCAAGCATCAAAACAACATGATACATTACCACAATATGAAAACAAAAGGCATGAGCATGATGTGCAGGTAAAGCATGACAAAACATGAGCACTGAGCTATCTCCAGAAATCACTAGAACATGCTCAAAAGGACATGGCAAAATTGCAATTACTAACAGTTTCAGACTTAGCAGGAAATAATATCAGGTCGCAATGTTTAGAGCTATCAAATAACATGTTACAGGAACTTATCATGGCAAACAAAGGCATGGCATGAATCTACTAATTGCATAGAACAAAAGTCCTTTAATGACCATGAGCCAAAAAGGATCAGAAGATATGATGGCACCCATGTAAACATGGCAAGTTATATTACAGATTCAAGCATGGCAGGAACAACAATAAGTAGGCATGTTGGTGAGCTTGAACCACTCACGACAGAGCAATAAATGGCATGGCAAGGCAACTCACAGTAAGACGACATGTTTATGAAGCTAAACGTGGCAAGAGCAAGTTCATAGAGTGCATGGATCACTAACAACAATCATGGCAACATTGAACTTAATGTTAACAGGCTGACAGCAACATTATTTAGCAATTTGAGAGCAAGATTACAACAAGTTACAGCAGACTATAATTGCAACAAAGGGCATGGATGGATAGAGCAAAACATTTATAACAAAACATCCTTAGTGAACATCTCCAGATTATGCATAGAATGACTTGTAGCAGCAGGTTAACATAGTAACAAAATATAACAGAATCAGCCTAGCAAAACAGCAACAGCAAGTACCCTACTTAACAAGCTCGATGCACTCACTACAAGACCCACAAAAATCCATGGATGCCACCACTGTGAATATGGCATGACATAGCACAAAACACATGTAGACATCAAGCTAAAAATATGCACACATCAAATGCAACAAAAATGACAAATCATCAAGTTATAACAGTTCCAGCAGATTAACATCATATAGCACTTTTGCAACAAAGATTCAGGCATCAAGATGAACTCAAATGAACATGATGAAATGGAATGAAATGTAGAGCATCTCGCAGCGAACATTTTGACATATTACACGCACAAAACGGAGCAGTATGCAAGGAGATATGATGCGATGAACATGGCATGATTATGCAAAAAATCTGGGACTTAGGGAAATTTTGGGGAGGGGAAAGTCAACCTCTCCGAATCTGAATTTGGCGCGGGAAACGAGGACGGCCGGAGCTGTTCGCCTGAGGAGGCACCGGAGCGGAGGGAGATGGGGCTCGGGGCCGGATCCGGGGTGCCATGCCCGGATCTGACCGGAGCTGAGGCGCGGCGCCATCCGTGACGGGCGGAGCGAGGCACGGCGCTGCGGAGCAAACGGCGGCGGGTTTGCTGGCGAGGGGCATGGCGCGAGGCGGGCGAGGCGGCGGGGAGCAATGGTGTGGGGCGGCGGGAGCTGGAGGCGGCGGGCGCGGGCACGTCGGGCCGGCTTGGCCCGACGGGCGGATCTGGGCTCAGCCGGGCCCAGCGTGGTGGTAGGCGCCGACCGGGCGCGGGTTGGTGGGCATGTGGCGGCGCGAGGATGAAGAAGGCTAGGGTTAGACCGGGATTTCGGGGGAGATGCACATATTTATAGGTAGAGGGAGCTAGGAGAGTCCAAATGAGGCACGGTTTTCGCCCACACGATCATGATCGAACGACCGAGAGCATGTAGGGGGTTAGGATGGGTTTTGGGCCACTTAGGAGGGGTGTTGGGCTGCACACAAAAGAGGCTTTTACGGTTACCCGGTTAACCGTTGGAGTATCAAACGACCTCCAAATTGTACGAAACTTGACAGGCGGTCTACCGGTGCTATACCAAGGCCGCTTGACAAACCTCGGGCCGTTCCGAGAAAGTTTAACACCCACACACGAAAAGAGGTAAAGGGGGGCGCCGGGGAGCATAGGAGTGTCGGATTGCAAAACGGACAACGGGGAAAAATGCTCGGATGCATGAGACGAACACGTATGCCAATGCGATGCACATGATGACATGATATAAAATGCAGATGATGACATGGCAAAGTGCAACACGCAAGCAAATGACATGGCAATGACGGCGAATCACTGGCAGACACCTGGCGCATCGAATCCGGGGCGTTACACGGGGAGGCGGATCTGCCCCAGAGAGTAGGCAGCTCCTCCGCCCACTCCTGAAAAAGGCTTGCTGAGGTTGAGCCTCCCGGGCGACACGTGGAGGAGGCTGAAGGCTTCTACGGAGAGTAAGTTGAGGCCGGCACCGCCGTCGATGAGGGTCTTGGTGATGGCCACGTTGCAGATGGTAGGCATGCAGAGCATTGGGAGCATGCGAGAGCCGGTGGTGGAGCCGGGGTGGTCTTCCGAACCGAAGGTGAGGTCGGCCTCCGGCGTAGCCCAACCCGGTGGAGCCCCCTAGTTCTTGGAGGCTGCCCCGATCTGATGGAAGAAAGGCTTGACGTGGCGATCCAAAGGCGGTGCTTGAGAGCCGCCCAGCAGCACCGCGACCGCGTGGTGCGCCAGCACCGCGTAGCGCGTGATGAAGCGGTCGTGGAGCTCCTCCGAGGACGCCACCGTGGACCCCGGGAAGTTGAGCAGCGAGGCGCGTGGCTCGCCGGCTAGAGCCATGGGGAAACAGTTGGCCATGATCCGGCCATTGCCTCCGGCATTGAGGATGGCCTCCTCATACGCCTGCAGGAACGGCGCTGGGTCTGCCGCACCGTCATAATGCGACGGCATGTCTGGCTTGAACTTGGTCGGCCACCGCACTTGCCGCGAGGCGGGGCCAGGGCTCGGTACCCAGACTCCCTACTGCTGGTGTCGGTCGCAGGGGCGGATGGCGGCGCGCCTGCCATGGGAGCGAAGCGCTGCGGCACATGGCGCAGATTGGTGGAGAGGAGCTCCGGCGCACCCCTACCTGGCGCGCCAAATGTCAGATGTGGGGTTCCCGCAAACCCTTAAGGTTCGAACACTAGGGTGCGTGCGAAGTCTTTCCCTCCTACCGATCTACGCTCTAGCTCGCTAGGATCTTGCGGACGAACTCGACAAACTCACAACACAGAGAGACACAGGGTTTATACTGGTTCGGGCCACCGATGTGGTGTTATACCCTACTCCAGTGTGGTGGTGGTGGATTGCCTCTTGGGCTGTTTATGAACAGTACAAGGGAAGAACAGCCTCCTGAGGTTGAGGTGTTCTTGTGCATGTGAACTTGTGGCGTGAATCCTTCTGTTTTGGATCCGTCCCCTTCTTACTGTGGTGGCTAGCTCTACTTGTAGAGGCCCCGGTCCTCTTCCCAAATATCGAGCGGGAAGGGAGCCAACAACGGCGGGCAAATTTGAAGGGGGGCAGCTAGTACATGCTATCCTCACAAAAGCGGTCTTCGCCTGCGAAAAGCTCTGGGGTGATGCCGTCTTGGGCTCCACGATGACCTCCTCCTTGCCGTCCTCCTGGTCTTGGTCTCGTTGCACCAATATGGCAACCTTTGCCTGATGCCTCGGTACTCTTCGCCTGCGCTTGCCTCCTTAGCACCAAAGAGGAAATGGGGACGCTGCACGCACTGGCACCCGCCTGGCACCGTTCGTCATGGCTCACGTCACGAGAGTCTCGTGAGGTTTGCCCTGCCTTGAGATCTCCGCTCCTCGTGAGCCTTCCTAGCTAGGCCACTCCAGAGGAGGTCTTGCCTCGTCCTCCTCGCGAGGCTTGGACCCTCGCGAGGGTCTTGCATGCCTTTTTGATGAAGAACGGTCGTACGGCCTGCTGCTTAGCCGCGCTGTGGGCCGTAGGCAGGCAAGTCTGGGGACCCCCGTTCCAGAACGCCGACATCTTGTATCCAATCTTTGTATCAAAACCTCAGATTGGTACATGTGGGTTGCTAGGAGTGTTGATTACTCCTTGTAGTTGATGCTAGTTGGTTTATTCGGTGGAAGATTATATGTTCAGATCCTTAATGCATATTAATACCCCTCTGATTATGAACATGAATATGATTTTTGAGTAGTTACATTTGTTCCTGAGGACATGGGAGAAGTCTTGCTATTAGTAGTCATGTGAATTTGTTATTCGTTCGATATTTTGATGAGATGTATGTTGTCTATCCTCTAGTGGTGTTATGTGAACGCCGACTACATGACACTTCACCATTGTTTGGGCCTAGAGGAAGGCATTGGGAAGTAATAAGTAGATGATGGGTTGCTAGAGTGACATAATCTTAAACCCTAGTTTATGTGTTGCTTCGTAAGGGGCTGATTTGGATCCATATGTTTCATGCTATGGTTAGGTTTACCTTAATACTTCTTTTGTAGTTGTGTATGCTTGCAATGGGAGTTAATCATAAGTGGGATGCTTGTCCAAGTAAGGACAACGCCCAAGCACCGGTCCACCCACATATCAAATTATCAAATTACCGAACGCGAATCATATGAGCGTGATGAAAACTAGCTTGAAGATAATTCCCACGTGTCCTCGGGAGCGTTTTCCTTCATATAAGAAATTGTCCAGGCTTGTCCTTTGCTACAAAAAGGATTGGGCCACCTTGCTGCACCTTATTTACTTTCATTGCTTGTTACCCGTTATGAATTATCTTATCACAAAACTATCTGTTACCGATAATTTCAGTGCTTGCAGAGAATACCTTACTGAAAACCGATTGTCATTTCCTTTTGCTCCTCGTTGGGTTCGACACTCTTACTTATGAATAGGACTACGATAGATCCCCTACACTTGTGGGTCATCAATAATTTGTAATACATCGAGTCGGACTCGGGTAAAGATGAGGAGAAGCTTCCGAGTGATGCTCGAAAGAGGAAAACTCGCAAAGGAGTGAAGTGTGTAGTTTAATTATAAAAGGGACTTATCTGTCTCATGCCCAACGAGGCGACGAGGTCTATGTCATTGATACGATGAAGGAGGCTCCACGGAGGGGTTGGCCGGATGTGTTCGAAGTCAACAAAGCGACAAGGTCAGTATTGTGATGCGCTAAGATCGGAATGGTGACCGAGTCCGATTAGCAATGAAGTTGACGCACAGTGCCTTCGAGTGATTGCGTAACTTGTGCATGAAAAATAGCACAAGCTAACTAATAATTTATCAAGGTAATTTGATGTGTGTTGAAACGTTTTGTGTGAATAACACCCATAGACACCTGCTGGGAGTGCAAGGGGCTTGCTGGTTTAGAACCAGCAAGAGTCTAAAAGAGTGAAGGATCCGATTGAACTTGAGAAAGTGAAGGATCTAACTAGACGTGTTGGAGTACTGGACTCAAATGAAACAGAAGTTGTTGGGGATATTATCACTGGGCGTAAACCGGCCAGGAGAGGTCGGGTTAACCCCATAGTGGTTCACTATATCTGAAGCCCACGAAGACAAAGACTGACGCTTCATGAAGGCCTAGGGCCCAAAGCCGGTTTAAGGCCTGTAGACATAAACCGGCATTAGTATGTAAACTTGTGTTGTAAGATAGAAAGAGCAGAGACCGGGTCAGACACGTTTTTGAGCCGGCCTCGGGATTATGTAAACCGACGGGCGTCAACCCATGTATATAAGGGGACGACCAGACGGCAGTTCAAGGACAACAGACAACAACTCGAGACTCAGGCAAAGCATATTCGCTCCCTGGTCATCGAAACCCCAGCAATTCCATCACAACTAGACGTAGGCTTTTACCTTCATCGTAAGGGGCCGAACTAGTATAAAACTCTCGTGTCCCTTGTCCGGTTTAACCCCTTTAAGCTAACCCGTAGTGATGGCTCCACGACTAAGTCCTTTCACAAGGACATCTGCCATGATAAAACCACGACAGTTGGCACCCACCGTGGGGCTATCGCATGATGGTTTTGAGTTCTTAGAGGGAAGCTTTGAAGGACTCAAGGGCTACGCTGTGGGCCGGATGACCAAGAGTCGTCGCGGCAAGCTCTACATCGACGACGCAGGCTGGGGCCCCGAGGCCGGCTCAATCGAGTACAGGTACCTGGTCCCCTTCGGCGGATCCACGTTTTCATTGGCTAGATCGGCGAACCGGGCCCTGAGCGGACATCTGCGCCGACATTGTCGAGACAGCTCAGCGTGCGAGATCTGCCCAGGTTAAGCCCGTCATGAAACGTGCCTTCGTGGGAGTTATCCACGGAGTGGAATCTGAGGATAGATCGGAATCTGGTGGGGAAACCGTCGTTTATTCCGGCGATGAGTCCTTAACCGAAGAGACCGAGTCACTGTATCAGTTGCAAGATGGCCGGATTGGGGGCTGTTCCGATGGCGACAGTATTCTGGACCCCTTTGATCTGCCAAACCGGGTTGCGATCTTCATGGCGGTACGCAACCAGCACTCCACTCTTCGACCGCAGCAGCGACAGCAGCCGGGGCAGGAGGCCCTGTGCGACCGCCGGCTCAGATTCTATCTGATTTATTTGACGCTTTGGCAACGCTGATGGCGGAGGTTAACCCGGCGGATCAAGATGCACGTAACACGGAGATTGCGAAAGTAAAGGATCAGATCACCCACGTCAAAGCCGACTTGGCAGCCGAGGATGCCAGGATGGCTGCGGAATGGGCCGCATTGGATGCATAGGCTTACCGGCTTATGTTGGACCAGAGTGCATCAAACGATGTCCTGAGGAGGAGGTACCAATCTTGCCTGCCACCTTTTTATGAAGCCAGAAACCTCTTTAATACCCCAGGAGCCGGGACTAGCAATCCGCCGGTGGCAAACCGGGCAGAGGCACCTGGAGCAAGGGCACCGGTTCAGCCACGATTGTTGGATCCGCCTTGTCAGAACAATGTCGTACCACAGCATGTCCCAACACCGCCGGGCCACTACTCTAACCCGATGGATAACATTGTTGCTGCCGCTTCACGGTTAGTGGCCCTTGTCGGTGTCAAAACCAGCGGATCTCGGATAGGGGGTCCCGAACTGTGCGTCTAAGGCGGATGGTAACAGGAGACAGGGGACACGATGTTTACCCAGGTTCGGGCCCTCTCTATGGAGGTAATACCCTACGTCATGCTTGATTAATATTGATGATGTGTGTTACAAGAGTGGATCTACCACGAGATCAAAGAGGCTAAACCCTAGAAGCTAGCCTATGGTATGATTGTTGTATATTGCATCTCTATCGACTAGCCTGGTCTCGGTTTATATAATGCACCAGAGGCCTAGGATAACAAGATTCCTAGCCGAATACGCCGGTGGGGAGGAGTCCTTGTCTTGATCGCCAAGTCTTGTGGAATCTTCCTTGTATGCGGCAACCGTCCGGACTGGCCCATGAGTATCTGGCCATGGGGTCCTCGGCCCAATCCAACTGATCGGGAGACGACGTGGTGAGTACCCCTAGTCCAGACACCGTCAAGAGCCCCCTGAACCGGTCTTCGTTAGGGACGCCTCGATTCTTCCGAACTGTTCTTCATCTTCGGTTGCCGGTCTTGAAAACTGGTTCAACAAATCTTCTCATCTTCGATCTTGAGGATCGCCGAAATGCATTTGGCGAGTTTATACGTCGGGTATCCGAGGAGCCCCTTTAAGTTTCCGGCCTTTATCAATGCCTTGTTATTTTTATGCCACACCTCGGGTTTGAAGTTGTTCCCGGGCGGCAGCGTCCTCTTGCGTCCGAGCTCTAACGCCGGACTGCATTCGAGGTATCTTTTGCAGCCGAGCACCAATGTCGGACTGCTTTCGAGCCCCAACGCCGAAATGTATCCCAGCTCCAATGTTGGACTGTGTCCAAGCTCCAACGCCGGACTGTATCCGAGCTCCAACGCCGGACTATGTATCCGAGCTCCAACGCCGGACTGTATCCGAGGTGTCGTAAATCACCTTGGTTCAAAGAAGTTTGAAGGAGTTTAGCCGAGCTTAATGCCGGAAATGCCCTCTATGGAGCCAGCCACTAGCGCCCGAGCTTTATGTCGGATCGCTTCCGAGGTGGTGCACCACCCGAATGTGGGCCGATTTTTGTCAATATTTTGATTGGTGCAATTTATTCTCTGCCGAGATACATAGCCAAGAGTCTCAAGGTGGGTATCGGTCTAAAACCCGAGATGCCCATGAAGGATGACATAAGACCGCTGATCCCGTAGCTACCGAGACTCAAGTTGATTTGCAAAATCGGTCCGAGGATCAAGTCCTAGCTCGCGAGAATACTTTGGACACAAAAAAGCGTGTGCTCAGTCCTCAAGACTCAGGTTGGGTGCGGCCGCCAACCCGAGGATCAAAATCTCTCGAAACTGATTGCACTTAAAATTTTCTGCATAGAATAGGCAATGCAGTAGCCCCGAGACATCGGTCGGGTGGCAACACCAGATCAGGAGATCAATGTGCCCTTTAATATTTGTAAATAATAAGCCCGAAGCCCAAGAGTTCTCGAGCCTTAATGCGGGCACGGGTGGCCGAATTAAGGATTGATATCCATAGTAAAATCACAAATTATGTGTAATGACTCTATGTAGCAAAGTACTTTACGTCATTAATGCTCGGATCCTCATTGTACAAAACTTTGTTGACCGACCATCAGCTTCCACCTCCTCGGCCAATAGCCGAGGAGTGTTTGTCCTACTTTATAAAGCCTTTATGAGGGCAAAGATTTACGACAAACAAGGCAATCTGGCCATACGGTTTTACAAACAAAGGTACGCAGAGAGATATGTTATATTACTATTTAACAGAAGAAATGTCTTCCAAAGATAATAGTCCCGCTATCGGTTCCTTTCTTTGGGTTGTCATGCTAAGCATGATCATGAAACCTCAGCTCCAATGTAAGAGCAAAATAGTGAGGATTTAGTTTGGGAGGCCAGTCACTAGCCCCCGATAGTGTTCGGCGACAGTCGAGGTCAAGCCGGAAACACTTCGGCCAATTTTATGAATGGCCCGTTATTTAATATAGTCATCGGATCGCTGACCAGTTTACACCTATTGTGACGATCAGCCGCTTTCTCCACCGAGATGCTTGACCATGCGAGTTGGAAGCACAATCGCAGTGGTTCTCCCTTTGCACACCTAGCCGAACAAAGCGGAACGTAGGAGGCAAGCGCGGGAGCCGGGCAACCCAACTATTGACGGAAGACACAATTCGAAACTGATGCATATATAGCAATATCCGAGAATGTTTTTTCCGAATCTCTAAAGGTGTCCGGCGTTGCACTACGAGACTTGTGCTGAAAACACACAAATAGTTTAAAAGTGCCATGGGCTCGAAAAGCCAAAAAAACTTATTCAAAAGGTTAATGTCCGAACTAGATCAAGTGTTCAGTGCCAATCCGAAAATTGGATTTTAGAAAAAAAAGTGCTTCTGCCGTGCTTTAACTTTGCAACGACTAAGAAGAAAAACACTTAGTATGAAACGGCTCAAATGAACACAAGAGCCCCCAAGTGACTTGGGTAAAAGTTGACTATAAAATGTAAGGTGACATGTAGAATGCCTTCTAGCCGGATTGTAGATCGTTTGTCGTAGCGGACCTTTTCGCTTCAACCTCTGGACCCAATAGTCCGGAGTGTGTCCGAATACCCTCGCGGTTATAAAAACCGGGGCATGCGTGGAGGCCAGGCGTAGGGGTCATTAGTGCTTTATCAGACAAGTGCCCAACTAGTTATGTTATATTACATGGTTAGTAAGAAACATCTTCCAGGAGAATAGTTCCGTTAGGGGTTCCTTTTCTCAGGAGGCATGCCCTAAAGTGCATGTCCGGACTGCGAAAAGAGCAGAAAAACATCTGGGGCAGGTAAATAAATAGGTAAGAAATCATCTTTTAGTTCACCGACCGAGTATTCCCTAAAGAACGCTAGCTTTCGGCTTCACCCACCGAGGTACACATCCGCTGACCCGGCAAGAATAATCGGAGAGGTGCTCCTTTACCACCTAGCCGAACAATCGGGAACGAGGGGTAAGCAGGAGCCGAGCAACCCAGCTTGGCCAAAACTTAAGTCATATCGATGCATATAATGGTGAATAAAAGGTACATGCGGAAGTGTGGCGCATGTGTTGGGCATGAAGCCCGAATTAATAAGCTTCGTTAAAGAAGCCCCTGTGTATAATGAGCTTGGTGGCGCGTCAAGTGTATGCGAACAAAGTTTCGACAAGGAAAATTTTTTACAAGCAACTTTTTTCCAAAAAAGTATAATGCTTGGTCGAACCGGACACAAATTAGAATTTTAAAACTTTGAGCATGAAGTCAACTTAGCTGGTTAATGTGTTCGGTATTGACGATGCGGTCCGAGCTTGATGCGGGACAAGGTTCCATCCCCCAAGCCGGTCCCGAGGTGGCGGAGCAAAGAGCTCGGCACTGTGAAGTGGTGACATAGCACGGTCAACGCAGGACGGCAGAGTGATGCCGAAGTCCCCTGCATGGGGTAATGAAGTGTTGATGAAGCCCCGTCCACCGAGGTGACGCCAAAGGATATAGTCCGGCTGGATCATTTTCCTGTGCATAATAAATAGTGCAGACCGGGGATAATAGTAATAATAGGAATTAAAAAAAATGTTGCATAATAAATAATTTATGCAAAGTGAGTAATAAAAGAAATATGGCCTGGCGCCGAAGTCAATACGATGCAGGGCGGCGCATGATGCGGTAAAGGCATGGCAAGGCCTGAATTCACAGGTCGGTTTGAGTTTCGGATGCGGCGTTCGCCGGACTATGTACGGAAACTAACCGAACCACCATGCAACCATCTTTAATGCGGCCACCATTTGATAGACCTGTGTACATATGATGGACAAACCAGAGTAATAATTCATTGGGAACAATGAACCCGAACAAGTAAAAAATACTAGGATTAATAGCACCTGGTTTATTTATTGTAGCAATCTGAAGAAAGGTGATTCCCAAAATTGGGACTCGATCCGCGCACCCATTGCCTGGTCGGCTAGTGACGCCGAAGTGTCCGGAGTAGGTTGATGAAGAGATGGCGAAGCCCCCGGTCCAGCCGAGATGTCGAAGTAGGTCGGCGTGATGTACACCAGCTTGAAGAAGCAATAGTGCGGCCCTGCCGATGCAGGTCGTGACGTGGTCGATGCCGGCTTGATGAAGCGACCGTGCGGCGACGCCGGTATGCTCGCTCCGTGTAATCCGTGGGGCCGCGATGTTGGTGATGATTTATCCTTCGCGATGCCGGACTCTTGTTCGGCTTGCCGAGATGATGATCCGAAGAAGTTGAGCTCGGCTCAACAAAGTGACGACGTGTCTAGCGCAGGTCGGCAGCCGTGGAGCAATATTGCCGGACTGGTTTGACACCAGCATGATGTTGAAGATCATGTTCGAAAGATCTTAAAGTTAGTGGGATGTGTTCGGAAACAAAACACAATACCCATACAAAACTTCCTTCAAAAAGGATGTCCGAAATCCCGTTCATAAAAAAGACGAACTCGGGTCGGATTCGTTTTCGCGCAGAAAATAGATCCGAAAAGTGATGCACTAATCAGAAGGTTCCCGGAGTTTGGACGGTCGGATCGAGCTGAAATTTGGAGGGGTGGTAGATATAGGAATTCCGCAGCCGATCAACGGTTGGATCTTCCAAAGGAAGTCCGAGCTAGAATCTGGACACCACGCCCTAAACTCATCCGGATTCTCGTCCAGATTCAATGCGGCTCCGGTATATCGGAGACTGCCAGAGATTCCTCCATCGGAACTCGACGAAATTTTCCAGGGTTGTTGTAGACTCAATTCCGCACAATTCCACCGAAGCAATTGTTAAAACGACGCTTGAGGAGGCGGTGGCGGCGGACACAAGTCCGCTGTCCAGAAAAACAGTACGGTCGCCCGAGGGCAATGTTGACGCTGAGTCCCCGGGCTCCCTGGATGATTCCTCCATGATCTTGATAGAGATCGGAGTTGATGTTGATGAAGACCCTCATCCGATCATGAGGATTGGAGGTAGGGCGCAGTCCTTGGTCGAACCAAGGTGACCAGTCGAGCTGGTGACAAAGATGCCGAAGTCGCAGTTGATCTGCAGGCGAGCCATCGACCTTTTGCCGGACACACAGAGGAACTCTCAATGAAAGCACCAATGTCGGTGTCAAAACCGGCGGATCTCGGGTAGGGGGTCCCGAACTGTGCGTCTAAGGAGGATGGTAACAGGAGACAGGGGACACGATGTTTACCCAGGTTCGGGCCCTATCTATGGAGGTAATACCCTACGTCCTGCTTGATTAATATTGATTATGTGTGTTACAAGAGTGGATCTACCACGAGATCAAAGAGGCTAAACCCTAGAAGCTAGCCTATGGTATGATTGTTGTATATTGTATCTCTATCGACTAGTCTGGCCTCGGTTTATATAATGCACCAGAGGCCTAGGATAACAAGAGTCCTAGCCGAATACGCCGGTGGGGAGGAGTCCTTGTCTTGATCGTCAAGTCTTGTGGAATCTTCCTTGTATGCGGCAACTGTCCGGACTGGCCCATGAGTATACGACCATGTGGGTCCTCGGCCCAATCCAACTGATCGGGAGACAACGTGGTGAGTACCCCCTAGTCCAGGACACCGTCAGCCCTCCTAGTTGAAGGCAAGTCTCCGGTGTCAGTCGAGACACGACGGGCTAGGGAGCTTCTGCAAACAGCTTTGGTGCAGCAGCAGGCTTATTCATATAGCCGTGAAAGGATCCATTCTACTCCCCGCCCAAGCCGGAGCTACAGCAGGCGTATTGATGAAGCGTCCGTGTCAAGCAATGCGCTAAACCATGATCTGCCCATGGCAATAACCCGGCGGGCGGAGGCGGTGAAGCACAGGATGTGGTGGATCGCGCTAGGGCTCATCGAGAGGCCGAGTTAGCAGCCCAGCATGAGGCCCGCCAACTTACTCCGGTTCGTCCAACCACGTCGGTGGAACCAGGAGTTACTTCTAGCTCGTTGGGAGTTCCGTGTCTGATCCCAGCGCTGCGCAACATGCGCCTGCCCAAGGATTTCAAGGGCCCGCGTAAAGTGCCGAATTACACCGCCGATTTATCCCCCGAATCTTGGGTGGAGACCTATGAGATGGCAATGGAAATGTTGGGCGTGGATGATACGGCGTGTGCTAAATACTTCACCATGATGCTGGAGGGGACAGCCCGTACGTGGCTAAAGAACTTGTCGACACATGCAAGTAGCCCATGTCAATTGTGGATCTAGCTGCATGTGTCCAGGAGGAAGGAGAATCAACAACCCATTCGGTGCGCCGGGTTTCAGAGATTTTGCATTCATCGAACCGCATCAACGCTGATACAGCAGTTTTGACATTGGAAGGCAATTGTTGGTTTACACCTCTGAAGTTGAAGTTGGGACGGCTCAAGCGTCACTGCAATGACATGGGGACTCTTATGGCCGCTCTGGTGAAGTATGCCGACTCTGATAGTACCAAGGACCCCGAGTCTGACAACGACAAGACAGGGAAGGGAAAGAAGAGCAGCAACTCCAAGGGGCAGCAGCATAACCCAACGGGTCATGGTAACAGCGGTAAGCGTAAAGCGGATAACAGTTTAGATTTTGTGGCTAACACCCGCATGCAGAATAAAGGCCAGCAGCGTAAGGGTAAACCGCCACAGCACGGTGGAGGACCCAGTCCTAACCCGGACCGACTGTCTTATCTGTTGAACCAGCCTTGCCCAAAGCACGAGACGAAGGAGAAGCCGTCCATGCACCTCTGGAAAGATTGTTATACCATGCAGGAGTTCAAAAATTCTGATTCTTTCCGGTATGATCATGGGCCGGGTGATGGTTAGGGCCCCGGGGCTCATGGGCCGGGTTACGGTGGAGACAGTTCCGGTTCAGGTTTTCACAGTAATCAGAGTGGACATGGCAATCAAAGCAATCAGGGCAACCAAGGTGGTTATAATAATCAGGGGAATCAGCAACAGCTGCAGCAACAGTCGGGTTACCAGAGCAACCCGAAGGAGTTGAATAGTGGGCAGTATCATGTTTTCACCACTATCCTGGACAAGCGCGATCACAAGATTCATAAGAGGGCAGTGAATTCCGTTGAACTGGTGGTTCCCCGATATTTGCACTGGTCTGAACAACCTATTGTGTGGAGTTGAGAGGATCATCCACCCCGGGTCGACAACCCGGGTCATCAGCGCTGGTGGTGGCACCTCAGGTAGGAGGATATAAGTTCACCAAAGTACTCATGGATGGGGGGAGTAGTATCAATATCCTTTATTATGAAACCTTCCGTCGCATGGGGTTAACAGATAAAAATCTTAAACCGTCCAACACGGTCTTCCATGGTGTGGTACCTGGTAAATCAGCATATCTTGTTGGTAAGATATCTCTGGAGGTTGCTTTTGGTGATGAGCATGATTCAAGATCAGAGAAGTTGACCTTTGAGGTGGTAAAGATCAAGAGCCCGTATCATGCTCTGTTTGGACGGCCGGCTTATGCCAAGTTTATGGCAAGGCCCTATTATATCTATCTGCAGCTCAAGATGTCGGGTCACAAGGGAACTATAACTGTGCATGGGAGCCGCAAGATCGCTCTGGAGTGTGAAGAAGGTGATGCGGCTTATGCTGAGTCGGTTTGTGCAACAGAAGAGTTGAAGTTTTACAAAGACAATGTTGATCCGGCAGACATGACTTCATTGAAGAAACCAACTACAGAGCATGATCCAGCCCTGAAGTTTAAATCGGCTGATGATACTAAGCTTGTTGACTTCGTACCCGGCGATTCGTCCAAGCAGTTTAGTATCAGCGCCAACTTGGATCCGAAATAGGAAAGCACGCTCATCGAGTTCATCCGTGAGAATCAGGACATCTTTGCGTGGAAGCCTTCTGACATGCCAGGTGTACCGAGAGAACTCGCTGAGCACACTCTTAATGTTGATCCCAAGTATAAACCGGTCAAGCAGTTTCTCCGCCGGTTTAATGAAGAAAGACGGAAGGCTATTGGAGAAGAAGTAGCCAGGCTCTTGGCGGCTGGATTTATTGTTGAAGTATTTCATCCTGAGTGATTGGCTAATCCGGTGCTGGTCCTTAAGAAGAACGGCACTTGGCGTATGTGTGTGGACTACACAGATCTCAACAAAGCTTGTCCAGCAGATCCTTTTGCCCTCCCTCGTATTGATCAAATCATTGATTCTACGGCGGGTTGCGAGCGTTTGAGCTTTTTGGATGCTTATTCCGGTTATCATCATATTAAAATGGCAGTTAAGGACCAGGAGAAGACAACCTTCATAACTCCATTTGGAGCCTTTTGTTATGTGTCTATGCCCTTTGGGCTCAAGAGTGCCCAGGCGACTTATCAGCGGTGTGTGCAGAATTGTCTGCATGATCAGATCGGCCGCAATGTTCATGCTTATGTGAATGATATCGTGGTAAAGTCCAGAAAGGAGGAGACATTGATTGATGACTTGAAGGAAACCTTTGATAACCTGCGGGTTTATAAAATGATGCTTAATCCGGCCAAGTGCGTCTTTGGTGTACCAGCAGGCAAGCTCTTGGGTTTTCTGGTTTCTAACAGAGGCATCGAAGCTAACCCGGAGAAGATCAAGGCTATAACTTCTTTTGCTAAACCGAGGTGTATTAATGACGTTCAACGCCTAGCAGGCCGGATTGCCGCGTTGAGCCGGTTTATCAGTCGCCTTGGCGAGAAGGCCATCCCTTTGTATCAGATGCTGAAGAAAACGGATAACTTCGTCTGGAGTAACGCCGCTAATGAAGCATTTGAGGATTTAAAGCGGCACCTGGCTAATCCGCCGGTTCTCGCTGCTCCGGTTGACAAAGAGCCATTATTGCTATATGCGGTAGCTAATGCCCAGGCTGTTAGCGTGGCTATTGTGGTGGAGCGCAAGGAGGCCGGAAAGGAGTATCTGGTTCAACGGCCGGTTTACTACATTAGTGGGGTACTTATTGAGTCCAAGCAACGGTACCCGAATAGGCAGAAGCTGGTGTATGGAGTTTTCGTGGCAAGCCGGAAACTTAAGCAATATTTCCAGGGCCATCCCATCACGATGGTCAGTTCAGCTCCGTTGGGAGATATCATTCAAAACAGGGAAGCAACTGGCCGGATTGCTAAGTGGGCTATTGAACTTGGGCCTCACGGGTTGAAGTATATGCCCCGGACGGTGATCAAGTCTCAGGCACTGGTGGATTTCATCAATGATTGGACAGAGTTACAGGCACCAGAAGGGAAACCGGATCATACTTATTGGACTATTCATTTTGATGGGTCCAGGCAATTGGAGGGCTCGGGGGCTGGAGTCGTATTAACTTCCCCACGAGGTGATAAGTTTTGTTATGTTCTCCGTTTAATGTTCCCATGCACTAACAATGCAGCTGAATATGAAGCTTTAATCCATGGTCTTCGGATGGCTAAGGAGATGAATCTCAACCGAGTTAAGTGCTTTGGTGACTCGGATCTGGTGGCTCAACAAGTGTCCGGCACTTGGGATTCCAAGGACCCACTCATGGCAGCATATCGTCGTGAAGTGGATATTGTTGCGGGTCACTTCAAAGGTTATCACGTGGATCATGTGGACCGGCGGAAGAATGAAGCGGCAGACGCTTTAAGTCTCTTGGGGTCCCAGCGTAAACCGGTTCCACCTAATGTCTTCCTGGATGTGCTGCATAATCCGTCTGTCAAGCTCCCTGGTAAAGAGGATTAGGCTGTTCCAGATCCAGAGGCTCAATTGGTGGCGGCTCATCATGTTATCTCGGACTGGACGGTTCCGTATCTGGCGTATATGAACCGGGGCGAGTTACCAGAAGATGAAACTTCGGCAAGGCAGATAGTCCGGTGGTCCAAGTTCATGACTATTATCAATGGAGAGTAGCATCATTGCAGTGTGACAGGGGCGTTTCAACGCTGCGTATCTCCTGAAGAAGGCCGTGAAATTTTGCGTGAGATCCACGAAGGAGATTGTGGTCACCATGCCGGTTCAAAATCTCTGGTAGCCAAGGCGTTTTGTCACGGTTTCTATTGGTTGACAGCCCATCCTGATGCCGAGGACTTGGTCAAAAGATGTGATGGCTTTCAAAAATTCTCAAGGCATGCTCATGTACCAGCCCAAGAATTGAGGATGATTCCAATCACTTGGCCGTTTGCAACTTGGGGGCTAGATATGGTCGGGCCCTTCAAGAGATCCAAGGACAAGAAGACCCGCCTTTTGGTGGCGGTTGTTAAGTTCACGAAGTGGGTGGAGGCAGAGCCAGTCAGTAAATGTGATGCAGCTACGGCGGTTCAGTTCATCAAAAAGGTGATCTTCCGGTTTGGCTTTCCGCACAACATTATAACAAACAATGGTACCAATCTGTCAAAGGGTGCCATGAAGGAGTTCTGTCAACGTGAGCACACCCGGCTTGACATGTCATAAGTGGCTCACCCCCAGTCCAATGGTCAAGCGGAGAGGGCCAATCAAGAGATCTTGAGAGGCATCAAACCCCAGCATATGGTTCCTTTGCAATGGACGCCGGGTTGTTGGGTTGAGGAGTTACCTTCTGTTTTATGGAGCATCAATACCACACCCAACAGATCGACAGGATACACACCGTTCTTCATGGTTTATGGAGCAGAAGATGTTCTTCCTAGTGACATCCGTCATGACTCACCTCGTGTAGCGACATATGTTGAAGCTGACAACGAGAAGGCACGGCAGGAAGCTCTTGACCTGTTAGATGAGGAGCGTGACAAGGCGGCAGCCCGTTCGGCGATTTATCAGCAAGATCAGCGTCGTTATCCCAGCCACCGGGTTAGAACCAGAACCTTTCAAGAAGGCGATTTGGTGCTTCGGCTTATCCAAGATCAGACGGATATGCACAAGCTATCCCCCCTTGGGAAGGACCCTTTGTGATCAGCAAGAATCTGCATAACAGGTCATACTACCTGATTGATGTTCGAGAGCACAAAGACTCACGTAAATCGGAGGAGGACACCAACCGGCCGTGGAATATTGCTCATCTTCGGCCTTACTATACTTGAGCCATAGGCTCTGTTTATGTACATATTATGACAATGTATATATTATGATCAATATAATAAACCAGATCCTCAGCTAAAGCGGGGTATATGTTGTTTTTTTGTACATCATGTGGGGTTACATGGAGCTTCTGTTTATAAAACGGCGTCCGGTTTACCCCTTGATTCAGCTTCTCAAAGCTTTATATTACATCACTTGGGGGCTTGGTCGTATCCGAACCATAGCTACACCTCTTGATCGACGCAATGCCACAGCATCACTTGGGGGCTTGGTCGTATCCGAACCATAGTCACACCTCTTGATCGGCTCAAAGCCAAATCAATCTGGGGCCAAAGAGAGTGTTATAAAACAACAACTCAAACTTGGACACCCACTGAGCACAGCTCAAAGTATTACTTGGGGATTCTTTGTTGTCGAAATGAACAAAGAATCTACACTTGTAATAGGCTATCAAGCCATGGCTTAGAAGCCTGGTGTATACACCTAAAACCCCGGGTTAACCTACCTATTTAAGTAAGTCACTCCGCCCAGGTAAACCTGGTATGACCCTTCGAACTTTGACAAGTTACTCTAAAATAAAGACCCTGAACTTGTCAAGTTAAAACGATGATTGGTTAAGGATTGAGGACCATATTAAAAGGCTTTGCAAAAATGGTTTAACTCAGTGGCCTGGCAGCCCATGAAAAGCCTCGAATTTGGGGCCTAGCAGCCCGTGAAAAGCCTCGACTACAACGGTTTTTATTTGCTTTTTGCCAAGTTTTTCTTTCTTTTGATAAGATTTGTGATGTTTTCAAACCGGCATTTACCAACCTGGTTAGGTTGTCAACTACAAGTTATCAGTACACGATCAAGTTATAATCCGGAGACTATCAGCCTGGTCTGGTTTTGACTCAAAGTCACCAGTATGGAATAAACCGGAGTTTATCACAACCCGGAACGGTTTTATTGTAAACCGGCATCATATAACAGGAGATACTTATACTCCGGATTAGGGTTATTACCCTCACTACAAAGTTGGTCAGCCAACACTATGCCTGAAGGTCACAGGTATCATATATTTCCATATTTGGTTATCTTTTACAACCTTGATTATAAACCTTGGTCATATATATATTTGGGTATCATGACCCGCCCGGTGGTAAACCGCCAGGGCGCTTTAAGCATCTTATCTGCAGGAACAGCTTGAGTAAATGACTATAGATTATGAACATCATATCTTAAGCATGTCGGATTAAAGCAAGCATCAGTCGTAGACAAATATGCACGAAGCATACCAGGCCAAGTGTTTCCGCTAGCCTATTACAAGGCATTTCAGTGCCCAAAAGGATAATTGTTTTCTCAAAATGCATGTTGCAGCATGTAGAAGACTAAATGGGCCTCCGGATTATGATTCGTCACCAGCTTGGCCGGACGGCTACGGGTCATCTCGCACCGGTTCAACTCCTTCCTCTCTACCCAGTGGCTGGAAGTCAACAGTTGCCCACTCGATCCCAGTTAGGGCTTGGAATACAGCTTCATCACTTGTAAGCGTGGACGGTTCAATGTCAGGGGCATAAGTGTGCTTACAGATTGGTGGGATAAGATTTTGCGCTTTCGGAATTGGTGCAGCAACCCGTCTGTTCTTGTCATCATAACTCGCCTAGTAGTACGAGAGATCCGCCTCTTCAGCCAGATGACAAGCCAATGGACGTACTTCCCGTTTATGGTTCGCAGATCATCATTGCCAAATTCTGTTCCGTCTTCTTTCAAGCTGGGATAGCCTTGAGCCGCTTCCGCTGGATCAAAGTCAGGTACCCATGCTTTTTCCCGGATTAGTGCGGTCAGAGCGCCCGTTCTTGCGGCAGACTTTTTTAGCTCTTCTACCCGGGAAGGAAGCATAGATTACCTTTCTATGGTTTCCTTGATCAAGGTGGGAGGAGGATTATTTTGTGAAGCAGTGTAGATGATCCGTTGTGCACCGGTGTACAACTGATCTATCAGAGTGTAGGCATCCTTCAACTTCTTCTATACATCAGAGCCCAGATGGCTGATGCGAGTTCCTGTACCATTGTACACATTAGTAAACCGACAGCACATGGAAAGACATGTTGAAAGTATAAGGAAACGATGTTTACCGAACACATCAGCAGTCATGACATGAATCTGCCACTTTACACCGATCGGTTCATCAACCACCGGTTTAAGAGTTGCTTCTGCGTCTTCGGCCCTTTTTCGCAAAGCGGTTCTTTCTGTCTCCCAATCTGCCCGCTCCTGGTTGAAGCCCTCTTTCATTTTCTCCATAGCGCCTAGAACGTTGGTCAACTCTTCCTTGGCTTTAGAGGTTTCGGCTTGTTGGGATTTGAGGTTCTCTTGCAGATCAGCGGTTTGGCTTTCCTTCTTACTCAGATCATCATATACAGACACAGATATATAATGAGTTGACAGTACATATTTGAAGTACCAAGCACATAACAAGTTATGCCCTTGGTACTTGGGGGCTAATGCATATTTGCTCCTGATCAGAAGTTTCTACAAGTCCCAAGCACAATACAAGTATTAATCTTGGTACTTGGGGGCTAATGTGTGTTTGCTCTTAATTGCTGATATGGGAATTCTTCTACAGTCCCGTTTCATCTTTATAAAGTTAAACCGGCCCTTGGGGACTATACCAGTTAAAAAATATGCAGTGTTGCAAATATAAAGATTGTTTACTAAAAGTCCCGGTTTAGGTTGATATCCTAAACCGTCACTTGGGGGCTACTGGAGTTGATATTTGGAATTTACAAGAGAGATGGTTAAGCAGAGTTGAGTATTAATTACCTCATATCGCTCTTTCATCAAATTTACCAAACCGGCTTCATAGTCACGGCTGGTGTACAGACGGTTCAAGAAGCTGGAATGAAGGTCTTGAGCATTGAGATGGGCATAATTTGACAAATCGGCGTTCCATTTGCCTTTGCCAATTGCAGAGAGCTCGTCTTTGGAAGTATGCTTTGACAAAGCGACAAGATTGCCACGAGTGGTGTGGCCAGTGCCAGTAATCATAATGTCATCATCTCTGTCATCAGCAGCCGTTACTGGGGTTGGCGGTTTGTCAGTATTTTTTACTGGACTGACCGGTTTGTCATCAGTCCGGACAGGGCTGGTTGGCTGGTCAGCATGGCTTGTGGTGTCAACTTCTACCTGCTCAGCAACAAAGTCATGATCTTGAGGCGGTGGGTCATTCAGTATGGCATCAACGTTGGTCTCTTCAGGATCTGGAGTTTTTTCCGGTTCAACAGCCACGTCATCATCAGCCGGTTTATTCAACCAAGCCTTCTTGCTGGGCCTGGGCTTGGCGCTGAGAAAAATAAACAAGAGGATCAGTACAATATATAAAAATAACGCATCAAGGATAAAAACAAGTATATAGCTCACCCAAGAACTGTTTTGAGGGGTGGAAGTTTTGTGGCCGACGACTCGCCAGAAGATGAGTGAGAAGTACCCTGATAATTAGAATCGGAAGGGTTAAGAGGATGGCGGAAACAATCCGCTTTGGGGCATGAAGTGTCAAGAGTATAAGAGACCTCTGATCGGTGTTTCCGAACCGGGGTATTCGGTAAACCGGCGGAGGTAACTACCTGGCCGCTATGCCGGGTTGTGCGGCGAGCCTCATGCTGATGTGTCTTCAAAAGAAAGTTTTGGTCCAAGTAAGCAAGGGGGTGAGAAAATTTTACTTTCCGGTTTGCTCGACAGATTTTTGATGTTGGCAGGGGATCTGAATCGGAGGAAAGAATGATTACCTCTACATCTTCAGCGTGACTGCCTTTTGCGTCGTCTTGATAATAAACATTGTCAATGAGGTGTACGAAAAATGAACCAAGAGAGTCAAGTTCTACCTCTGATTCCGGGTTACCCACATCGTCATCAGCAGGTAGCTCGGAGGATGCAGTGGTCTTTTTCTTGGCAGGTTTCTTAACAACTTTTGTCTTTGGGCGTTGTGGTTTTGCCGGTTTATCCTGTGGCGGTTTCTTATTCCAGAACGGGTCATCACCCTGTCAAAAATAGATGAAGTTTCAGAGAATATTTGGACAAAAGCAGCTTCAGATAAAAAGGTTATATGATTCTTATAGCTGGCGGTTTGTTGAAGGTGCAGAAAGGGAGTAGTCCGGTCTGGCCACAGATAGCCTCTGGTTCGTTCAGCATCTTTTTTACAGCCTCAGTAACCTCCGCATCTGTAAGCTAAATGTCAATGTGTCGTTGAGCATCCTTCAAACTCCCTGTGTACTCACACATCAAACCGGAGCGCCGGCTTAAGGGCAGAATACTCCAGCTTATCCAACAACGAGCAAGAACAACTCCTGTCAAACCGTTCGCCATGAAGGCTCTAAGCTTTGATAGTTGAGGGGCATAGTTGGCCCTTTCTTTGGCAGTCAACCTCTGAGGAAAAGGATGTGTATTGCTAAGGCGGTGAGGTCGGTAACCCGGCAAGGGGTTCTCATCGGTTGGAGACGTATCTTTACAGTAAAACCAAGTCTGGTTCCACTCTTTGGGGTGACTGTGGAGCTTGGGATGAGGGAAAGTAACTTCCTTCCCTTTATGAACCGCCATTCCACCCAATTTTGTATTGGGTCCATCTGTGAATTCTGTGCGACGGTTTAAGTGAAAGAAATCCCTAAACAATTCGACTGTAGGTTCTTCTTGTAGATAAGCTTCACAGAAGACTTGGAAGTGGCAGATGTTGGTCACAGAATTTGGACCAATGTCTTGAGGGTGCAGTTGAAAGCTGGCCAGTACATCTCAGAAATTTTTTGAACCGGGAGGGCTAAAACCTCGACCCATGTGATCAGCAAACACGACTACCTCTCCATCTTTGGGGGTAGGAGGATTTTCCGGGCCAGGGACCCTCCAGTGGATGACATCTTTCTTTGCTAAAGCACCCATTTTAACACAGTTATTTAACTTCTCTTCGGTTACCCGAGAAGGAGCCCAATTGCATTCATAGACTTGCTTGGCCATGGCAATGAAAATCTGAAACATGATTATTGCTGGTTTAAGATTTACAGTGGACAACTATAAGGCGGTATAAGGATGTAAGCATATTGTTAAACCGGAGTTGGTTATTCATAAACCGGAGTTTAACAATGGAAACAGTACAATGATGAATGCATTTGGCGGTTCAACAGGGGACTAATGGTATCTACTGGGTCATCACTTTTTCTATGGAGTTAAACCGCCTAATCTGGTATTGAATATACAAGTCTAAAGATGCGTAAGTGACGAAAAAACAAGTTTCACAGCTTGGCATGGTAAATTCAGATCTGTTGTGCATTGGAAATCAAAATAAATTCTGACCTAATTTTAAGTACTTGAGCAGTTCAGCAAAGTTCAGATGAGTTTTTGTGTAAAGGAGCAGATATAATAAAAAGGGGGATTACGGCTACAGCCGCGTAAGAAATATCAGATCTAGCTAGTTGCTTGGGCTAATGAAAGGAGTAGGAAAGAACAGTTCCAGGAGCTTTGAAGAACTACGAAGAACACCGAACCCTAATGGCGGATCTGCAGTGAGGAAAAGAAGGAACTTACTGGGGCTGACGAAGCTGCGAAGGATCGCTGCGTTTCTCTGGTACGGTCAGGATGATGCAGCAGCCTTTGTTGAGGCAGAGGCGAAGGATGACGGCGGCAGCGGAGTTCGCAGGTCGGTCGGCGCAAGGAAGAATACGACGTGAGGAGGCACGAGGGGGGAAGTGAAAGGGACCCCTCGGCCCTATTTATAATATGAATAGATAAAGGTAGGCGCGAGAATCGAGGAGCCCGGAAAATGGGATATGTGACAGCTCTGTTGCCTCGATTGTCGGAGGCCCATTAATGAAGGTGGGTTATACACAGTTCTTAATAATAGATGACGTCATGCCAATTTATCATGGTCCAGGAAGATGACATCACGGCGGTTTACAAGACTATGTGAAGGTGCTGAAGAAGAAATTTTCTTAAGTATTGAGGATTGACATGAACCAGTTCAAATCAATCTGGGGCCTAATGTTGGGGATATTATCACTGGGCGTAAACCGGCCAGGAGAGGCCGGGTTAACCCCATAGTGGTTCACTATATCTGAAGCCCACGAAGACAAAGACTGACGCTTCATGAAGGCCTAGGGCCCAAAGCCGGTTTAAGGCCTGTAGACATAAACCGGCATTAGTATGTAAAATTGTTGTAAGATAGAAAGAGCAGAGACCGGGCCGGACACGTTTATGAGCCAGCCTCGGGATTCTGTAAACCGACGGGTGTCAACCCATGTATATAAGGGGACGACCCGGCGGCGGTTTAAGGACAACAGACAACAACTCGAGACTCAGGCAAAGCGTATTCACTCCCTGGTCATCGAAACCCCAGCAATTCCATCACAACTAGACGTAGGCTTTTACCTTCATCGTAAGGGGCCGACTAGTATAAAACTCTCGTGTCCCTTGTCCAGTTTAACCCCTTTAAGCTAACTCGTAGTGATGGATCCACGACTAAGTCCTTTCACAAAGACATCTGCCGTGACAAAACCACGACAGAAGTGTCGTGTTCCGACTGAGTTGCAGCCCCCAGGACCGACGCAAACTCGAAATGAAGAACACATGGTGTTCGTGAGTGATGTAAGCAATAAAAATGGAAGTTGGACATGGGAGTCAAATAACTAGTACTAAGCAAGTATGTGAAAATAAGCAACCGAGTGAACGTGATGTGTGAATTGTGGGATACTTGGCAATGCGGAAATGAAAGAATGTAGTGCATGTAGAATGACTTAGCTTCCTGAAGGCGCGTGAGTGGCCGAGTGGTGAAGATGTGTTCGACCGATGGCGAGGCGCGGGGCGGCCGATTGATGTATATGTGTCTCACTGAGAGGCGACGCGCGAGGCGGCCGAGTGGTGATGAGGTGACCAACCGAGTGGCGATGCGCGGGGCGGCCAAGTGGTGATGAGGTGACCAACCCAGTTGCGACGCGCGGGGCGGCCGAGTGGTGATGACTTGACCAACCGAGTGGCGACGGGCGGGGGGGCTGAATGGTGATGAGGTGACCAACCGAGTGGCGACGCTCGGGGCGGTCGAGCCGTGATGAGGTGACCACCAAGAGGCGACGCGCAGGGCGGTCGAGTGGCGATGAGGTGACCAACCAAGAGGCGACGCGCTGGGCGTCCGAGCGGTGATGAGGTGACCAACTGAGAGGCGACGCGCGGGGTGGCCGAATGGTGATGAGGTGACCAACCAAGTGGCGACGCGCGGGGTGGCCGAGTGGTGATGAGGTGACCAACCGAGTGGCGACGCGCGGGGCGGCCGAGTGGTGATGAGGTGACTAGCCGAGAGGCGACGCGCGGGGCGGCCGAGTGGTGATGAGGTGACCAACCAAGAGGTGGCGTGCGGGGCGGCCGAGTGGTGATGAGCTGACCAACCAAGAGGCAACGCGTGGGGCGGCCGAATGGTGATGAGGTGACCAACCGAGTGGTGACGCGCGGGGCGGCCGAGTGGTGATGAGGTGACCAACCAAGAGGCGACGAGCGGGGCGGCAGAGTGGTGATGAGGTGACCAACCGAGAGGCGACGCGCGGGGCGAGAGGTGATGAGGTGACCAACCGAGAGGCGACGGGCGGGGCGGCCGAATGGTGATGAGGTGACCAACCGAGTGGCGACACGCGGGGTGGACGAGTGGTGATGAGGTGACCAACCGAGAGGCGACGCGCGCGGCGGCCGAGTGGTGATGAGGTGACCAACCGAGAGGCGACGCGCGGGGCGGACGAGTGGTGATGAGGTGACCAACTGAGAGGCGACGCGCGAGGCGGCCGAGTGGTGATGAGGTGACCAATAGAGAGGCGACGCGCGGGGCGGCCGAGTGATGAAGACGCGTCCAGCAGAGTGGCGATGCGTTGGGCGTCCGAGTGAAGTAGTTGCGTCCTGCGGAGTGGCGACGCACGGGGCGTCCGAGTGAAGTAGACGCGTTATTCAGAGTGGCGATGCACGGGGCATCCGAGTGATGTAGGCGCGTCCCACGGAGTGACGATGCGCGGGGCGTCCGAGTGAAGTAGTTGTGTCCTGCGGAGTGGCGACCCACGGTGCGTCGAGTGAGGTAAGTTGATGAACATGTGTCCAGCAGGCTAACGGCGTGCAGAGCGGCCGAGTCACTGTACGTTTAGGTCCTGTTTGTTTCATAAGTCCTAGAACTTTTTTTTAGTTCCAACTTATAAGTCTCAAGTCTTTAAAAAGTCTCTACATGTTTGGTTCTTGGGATTTAACATGGACTAAAAAAAACCATATTACAAATATAAGTCCCTATAAGACTCTCCTTGAGAGTCTTATTTCATAAGTCCCAAATACCCACTTTAAGTCTCTATAAGTCCTTCCTGTTTGGTTTAGATGGAACTTAAAAGACTTTTTTAAGTCCCTACACCAATAAGTCTCTGTAATCAAACATCCTCTTAGTCGTCTGGATGCAAATTTCATCTGAGTTAATGTGCATATCAGTAGTTCGAGTGCAAGCTTTATTCAAATAAACACGAACGTCTAATTCTATACGAATATAAAAGACTTATCTGCACGTCATCGTGTTAGTCGCTCGAAACGAAACATTCGTGTGAGTGAACTGCTCTCCAGGCACCACCACGGACGAGTGACCCTGCAGGTTAGTAGCAAGTATATCCACGAATATTGTTTTGCTGGACTAAAGTGTCCTACACGGATTGCTATTTTGCACGGATTAAAGACCAGGGATAGTTATGCATGCATGCACAATTAACTGGCATAGGGACCGCGGAAGTTTTGGCTGCAGTAAATAGGTAATTGGCGCTGAAAGATGCTCACCTAATTCGCCGCTTAATGAGGTGATTATCTTAACGGAATGGTAACTGGCCCATGAACTGCACTTGGGTCAAGTGCGTTTGCCAATTGAGTGCATGCATGCACTAGCACTACCATACGGGAGTGCATGGAAGCGTGCCTGGGTCAACCCGGGTGCGCGGAATAGCTTTCTGGTACGGACGCATCTAGCGATAACTAAGACTATCCATAGTGGAAGTAACATAGATAATAATATCACACATATCTAGATAAAACAGATGATATGGCAAGCAATAAATGAAGAAAGAGAGGAGAGTGGTAACATAGTTAGTTATTAGTAGTATGAGTAACATCACACATATCAAGGTAAGATGTGTCTATAGCCTAATAAATGAAGTGTTGCATGTTACCACACATAAGTTACTCCCCACTATGACTAGCCACAATGGGAGTAACTTCGATAGTAACATCGAGTCCAACTCAGCAAATTTGCTTATGTGGCAATGAGTTAATGAGGAGAGATGTAGTACTAGTAACTTAGCTAGTTACTGTAACATCACATGTCCCAATGCAATATGAGTCTATAAGGCTGGTCATAGTGGGAGTAACATAGATAGTAACATAGATGCCACATAAGCAAAAATGTTGATGTGGCACGTAGTTAATGAGGAGAGAGGCAAATAGAGTAACCTAATATGTTACCATCTGTCACAGCCCTAGAGCTTGCTTGTAACTAGTGGCATTGCATCCATGCATCATGTTTAATTTTCATGAAATTTGAAATGGGGATTGCCTAAACCCTAGCATTAAAGGAATTCAAATAGGTTCAACAAAAATATTTCCAGTAAATCCAAATGACTTCCAAAAATGTTCATCATTCTTGGAAAATGCTGGAAACAGTAACCAGAGGTGATGCACATTTTTCCATGACATATTTGGTCACTGGAATTAAATCATTACTTATTGCATTTGGGCATTTAAATACTATAAAATATTTTAAATGCTCAAATAATCCCAAACTGAAATGTTTACTGTAGGATATTTTTCCAACAGTGGTCATGAGCAGTTGCATGATTTTTGGGATTGATTTAGTATTTTTAATAAAGCCACAAAGCTGCAGAAAAATAGAAAACATAAATAAAAGAGAGAGAGAGAGAGAGAGAGCAAACTCACCTGAACTTAACCCCCCAGCCCACCTCACAAGAGCCACCCGACCGCCCAAAGATCAGAGCTGGCCGGCCCAGCCCACCTACCCCGCCGCTCATCGCCTTCCTCTGCCAAGATGGCGAGGCGAGGGTGTGGCTGGCCGAGAGCCCCGGCCACCTCCTGCTTGCGGTGGCAGCCTCCCGACATCCTCGCGACGCCACGGAGGCCCCAGAGCCTCCCTCGTTCTCCCCACTCCTCTGGACCGCCCCCCTCCTCGGCTCCCTCTTCCCTCTCTTCCTGTGAGCCCGAGAGCACGCTGTCGCTGAGCTGTGGCCATAGGCCACCACCCGCCCAACCAGCACGGCGAGGAGCTCCACCCCGACGCCGTGGAGCTACACACTGACGCATGTGACCGCGGGAGCCCTGCAACGTCATCCCGGCCTCATCTTCAACCTCCGGCCGCCGGTGACCTCGCAGTCGATTCGCGGGCTCCAGCACTTCCCCGACCTCGCCGTCGCCTCTGCTAGTCCCTCCGTGAGCCACTCTCCATTTTCCCCGGGAATCCCGTCGTTCCCCTCCCTAGCTAGCTTCCCCACCTTGGCCGAGCGCCGCCGTCCGCCATTGCCGCCGTGCCACCGCTGCAGTCCTCCCCGGACCAAACCAAGCATGTGCGCGAGCTCCTGGAGCTTCCCCAATGCTCTGGTGCTACTCCTCTCGCTTGCTAGCAAGCCACAGCCTCGCGCACGACCAAACCCGAGCTCCGGCCGCCGCCTGGCTCCACTCCGGCGAGTCTGGCGCACCCGCCCGCTCCTTCCTGCCCGTTGGAGTGCGGAAGAGCACGGCTACCTTCAGTGGTCTCCCGCATCTAAACGCAGCCCCTAAGCGTCGCCTAGTAGTAGCTCCGCTTGCTGAATGGTCGCCGGCCAAATTCCGGCGAGCCGACGTGGCTCCGTCATTAGGAGCTAACCCAGCTAACTAAACAACCCACACCCACTGATATATGGGCCCCCCTTCCTAATTAATCCTGTTTTAGTTTTGCTTAGATCAAACTAAACCCGTAGGCCCCACAGGTCAGTTTGACCCGGCCACGTCACCTGTTGACCTGGCCCCACATGTTAGTGACCCTAGCCATCACTGTGAGACTGACACTCGGGACCCACAGTCGTGGTTTGACTGGACCGCCGCAGATTGACCGCTGATGTCATAATGGACTTAATCTTGATTTAATATTCCTTTTCTGGAATTTAGTTTATTTTCTAAATATTTAGGAAATTCCAGAAAATGCCCTAAATTTCTAAAAATCATATAAATTCAACCACAGCTCAGAATGAAATAATTTATATATGAAAAATGATCAGAAAAATATAAAGAATCTGTTTATGCCATGATCATGCATGTTTGAACAAGTTAACCTCACGAATAGGACAAATGATGATTAGGGCAATTTATGAAATAACATTTGGAGTTGGAATTTGTTCTTGTTTGAGTTCCACTTCAATTAACTTGGCTAGATATTGCATTAGGTGAATTCAGTACCTTAACATGACATGTCATTCATGTGAATGTGCATTGCATTGATTGTGTTCTTTCGATTGCGGTGTTTGTCCCTCTCAAGAGCGACGCCCGACGATTGTTCGATGACACCGATGAAGAACTATATTATCTTCAGAAGTGCCAGGCAAGCAAAACCCCCTTGTTCATTCCGATACAATCCCACTCTCTCGCTCTTGCTCTCTTTTACTGCATGAGGACAATAACGATTTATCTGTTACTTGCTGCGGTAGCTGAACCTCTTTATCCTCTACATGACCTGTCATTCCACAGTAATTAGATGAAACCCACTAGCATGAGTAGGAGTTGTTTGAGCCATGTTGTGCCTACTCATTCATGCTTGTTTGTCATGCCTGCTACTGCTTAGAGTTGAGTCAGGTCTGATTCATCGGGGATGAATCGGAGGTGTGTGAACATGTCCTACTGTGTGTGAGCTAAGTGTGTGAACACGATTTGGTAAAGGTAGCGGTGAGAGGCCATGTAGGAGTACATGGTGGGTTGTCTCATTGCAGCCGTCCTCGGGAACTGAGTTCGTGTTTGTGATCCATGAACAGTTACTACCACACATTGGGATCCTTAATTGACTCTCTCGGCTTCTTAACCACCTTGTCCTCTGTCCGGGAGTTGCAACTAGTTTACGTGTTTGTAGGATATGTGTTGGAGGCCGTATGAAGCGCTGACCCTAGGGGTGGGCTATGATGCGGTAGATACACCGTGGCCGGTGTATCAATGCCCGTTTGGTATCTCGGGAACCCTGCACACATCGTTCGGGGCTGTATGGGAAACCTCGGCGGACTCCTGCGGATGGAACTCAAGAGGCGATAAACCTGGACTAGGGACTTGAGTGTTTAGGTAGGTGTGGCCGACACCCACGTTGGGCTTCCGCTTGAAGGTTGCCGAGTACATGTCGTGTAAACGGCGGTAAGTGGTGAGCGTGTGTGAAGAAGTACACCCTGCGCAGGTTAATATGATCTATTGAATAGCCGTGTCCATGAAAAGGACTTCGGGTTGCCTATATCAGTTCATAGACAAGTGAAAGTGGATACTCTAAAATGCGCAACATAAGCGTGAGTGCTATGGATGGCGTTCTCGTGAGGGAGACGGAGCGGGTCCATAGTGGTGTATTGATATGGTGAATATGTGGACTCGTAGCGCCACCTCAAAGGAGTTACTTGCAATCGTAGTTCAGGATAGCCACCGAGTCAAAGCTGGCTTGCTGCGGTCAAACTCCACCACCCCTTTGTTGATAATGATGCATATGTAGTTAGTTCGATGTAAGTCTTGCTGAGTACATTTGTACTCACGTTTGCTTATTTTATGTTTTGCGAGAGAGGCGTCGGTCTCGCTAGTAGTTCCGCTTGGACTTGACGTTTAGCTTGTTACCTCAGCTACGATCTTGTGCCCTCGGCAGATCGGTAGATAGTCGCTTCTCAGCCTTTTTCATTTATAGTTATGCGTACTCGGACATGTTTAGCTTCCGCTTGTGCTTTGACTTGTATGCTCGAGTGTTGGGTCATGAGACCCATGTTTGTAATATCTCGCTCTTCGGAGCCTAATGATAAATATTTGAGTCGTAGAGTTATGTTGTGATGCCATGTTGTATTTACACATATTGAGCATATTGTGTGTATGTTTGAAATGCTTGGTATGTGTGGGATCCGACAATCTAGTTGTTTATCCTTGGCAGCCTCTCATATGGGGAAATGTAGTCTCGTGCTTCGGCGATAGTAGTCCGCTTCTGATCCGGTTCACGAGTCTCGCTAGCCCACAGACTCTTGCTTTGGAAACTTGACTGGTCGGCATGTGTTTCACTTCGTTCCTATGTATGTCCTTCGGGAAATGTCACGCTTGTGACTTCCGAGTCCTGCCTAGCCTGCTACAGCCCGGGTTCCCGAGTCCTGTTAGCCCAAATGCTACAGCCCGGATTCACACGTTGATGACCGACATGCTCGATGTGATTCATGTATGCCTGTCCCCATGGGTTAGTGCGCTTTGGGTTCACGGCTAGCCATGTCGGCCGGGTTCTCTGTCACATGGATGCTAGCGACACTATCATATACGTGAGCCAAAAGGCTAAACGGTCCCGGCCATGGTAAGGCGACACCGTGGAATACCGTGCGTGAGGCGCAAAGTGATATGAGGTGTTACCGGCTAGGTCGATGTGACTTAGAATCGGGTCCCGACACCGTTGGTATCGAGCCTGATGCTGTGAGGATTACCAAGCCAAACCTGGTGAAGTTGAGTCTAGAAATGTTTTAGTTATGTAAGGAATTGATTGTGGAAGGAACGTAAGGCTCTTTTTACTCCTTATACCTCATGGCCTTCTGATCTGAGTCATCCTCTTCTCTTCTACGGGGTTAAGAACTAGGCTTCTCATCTATCTATCAGGATGACGTGTTACTAATCCATAGACCTTTAAGATTGTTGGTTTTAAGCCCCAGTTCAGTTCCTACTATTTCCGTATGATAACTGTTGATCTCTGAACCTTGATACTGTGATTTTGAGTGGTTATGCCACCATTTTTTCAGGATGTCTCAAATCATTTTGAGCATTTACAGCCGTTATGTTGTCCGAGTCATCCCAGGTTTCTAAGCTATCTGATGCATTTGCAAATCCCTTCCTCCCGTTCCTGATGTCCTTTTGGGCCAGATTAAGCACACTAACCAGTCAGTCGAGGTACTCCATTGCCTCGACATATATGTTCGAGTTATTATTATGACCCTAGGTGTTTAGGAAGTCACCTAGCAATTTAGCAATGCTTTTGTACCCCTAGTGTGATGATTCTGGCCATTATTCTTGAAGGCATCCCGTGATGTTATTAGTTAGTAGGCATTCTATCCCTGGGTTCTTGAACCCGAGATTCACCCTACCTCATGTTGTTAGTATTTGCTAGTTCCTTTAGGATATTAGTAACCCTTGCATTAGTCCTCGAGGTCCGTGGTATTTCCTTCTTCCAAATGCCATGAACCGCTTATGGCAGAAGTTCCTCGCTGAACTAAAGGATCACAATCAGAGTACTCTTGAGGGGTTCTCCATTTATAATTGTGAATCTGCCGGTTCTACTTTCTGCATGGGTTATCCGGAAGAACCTGTTGAACTTGATTCGACATACTAACCTATGCATCCACAACTCAGAAAGTTATATGCTCCTCGAGTTGTTCCTCCTTAGTTGTATTCTGACCCCCGCCTGTCAATTGATAGTCAAGGGTATGCGTGCATTCGTTTATCGATGCCTATTACTCTTGTGGTCCGTCAAGCCATTCTATTTCGGAATGACTAGGGGAAACAAACTCCAGTACCTTGTCCATTTCGAGGATTGGGTCAAAGTAGTTGTATTCCGCAGATTAAAATGCCAATCTAGCTTTGATTCTGCTCTACCTTGGAGTGTTACCATCTTATGTCAAGAACATCATGAGAATTGCACCTTCTCTTATGAACTCCTGACGCAGTAATACTTCTCGCCATCATCGTTCATTCCTCGGTCCCGTGTTGTTGCAACCGGAATGCCGACAAGTGTACCGTGATGTGCGAAATCAATACTTCGAGCAACTCGTTGCTTGAGAGTAAATGGGCAATATTCTCATTCTTAGTGTGTTGGTTATTAAATCATCATCCTAGGATTAATCGTGCTACCTAGTCCTTATTTCTGGTGCACACCTCGATTTATGAGTTAGGATCTTGCCAAGTCCTCACTCATTTGATCATATCGTCTTGCCTCAAAACAAGATTGTTCTCGAGCTTAGTAACATACCGGTGGTTCGTGATATTCCGACTATCTTCTCGGAAGTATCATCAGGTTGTCACTTGACCGCTATGTTGAGTTCGTGATCAAGTTGGTTTTTCTCCAAGCCAGCCATTCTCCAAGAATCTGTGTTGGATACCCCTGAGCTGTTTGGTCAAGCTAAACAACAACTTGGAGCGTTGGAAGATAAAAGCTTGCCTAACTTAGTTCATTCCAAAGGGATATTCTTGTGTAGTGTGTGTTGAAGAAAGATGATATCTTCATCGATTGATCCCCGTGATCAGTTGTTGAACCTATTGTCTTATCAAACTTTGACTTGAGTATGGGCTATTATTAAGTCAGAACCAACGATGCTCGTAATGTTGTCTTACTTGTGGTTGATCCCTCGAGCATACCCCATTACATCTTTTGGTCTGACCAATGCTATCACCGTGTTCACATGATGGTGGAAGTCCAGTGATATGGAAATCCCGATGAGTTGTGTTGAGCCCATCAGCAGCATTTTGTCTCCCCCATGAGTCATGTTGAACATCAACCTAGTGTTGGAAACTTGTGTAAGCATTTCTTCGTGTTTCGTTCATGAAGCATATGTTTGGATGAAAGTAGTGCCTCCCTATAATTCATGTGCATCTGATGCAAGTTGCCGCCGTGAATTTGAGAAAGGTTTGTTTTGTTTCCTCTGGAATCGTCCCAAGTCAGTCATGCATGTGCAAAGTATACTATGGTTTGGTAGATTAATTACCTCCACTCCATATGTATTCCGTAGCACCCCAAGCCACTGATTGGTTTGTTCAAGGAGAAGGAGTTCCTTCATAAGAGCTAATCCGGACTTATGAATGAACTTCGATATCCTCAATGATGGTTCCCTACCAGAACTCGGTAGTGTTTTATTGTAGGACTACCATGTGAACATGTTTGTCTGGAACAGCGTGTTCACACGTGCGTAGCAGAACCAACTCATGCTTTGGAGCTTGCTATCGTAGTTCATATCACGAGAATCTCGCAACGATATCTCGTCGATTTGTGTTGCAAACTTTCATTCTCTTTCTAGACTTGATAAGTCTGGAATGTCCTGCTACCAACCAGATCTGAATCTCAGGCAGATATGATGGTTGGACCGTTCCCAGCATTTGCATTTGGTTCCCAGCTTACACCGCCATTGTGCCAACTTCCATGGGCTTCCCTCCTCGGCAGTTGTTGTTCAGGATCATCTTCAGAAGTGGTCCTACCATGGGTTCCATCCATTCCCGGTGATAAGCAAAAATCATCCATTGTGTTGTCTTCAACAAGGTAGTCCACATCATCCATTCTAGTCTGGGTATGCCATTCCTTTGCACTCCACCAAACGATCGTTTGTGATTGCCTTAGGCCGGTATAAAGAGTTTCAATGATCTTTGTATCAAAAGTAATTCTTTTTGCCACTTAAGGGAATAATTCCACGAGTCACCTTTCCTAAGGTTTCCCGTTATGGAATCAAGGCAATCATCTCCTTGTTACTTTGAAACCATGCACCATTTTACTTAAGCGTGGAATGGTTGCCTACCAATTTGAACCTTCGTCATCCATTTCTTTACCATCATTCCTAATGTGTGTTTGGTGTCTCAACTCAAGAGTTGTTCTTACGTCACTCCATGAACTGATCTTGAGTTGCTCGATCTTCAAGAAGATTTAATCCTATAGGGTTTCCCCCTCTTTCTGTTGTCGTGTCGAGTGAAGATCTCGAAAGCAAAGACGTCAAGACCAAGATGATGGAATGAAGCAACATCTTCGAGAAGGGCAAATGGATCATGAAGATTGTGATAGTTTTGTGACTCCCCCTTTCCTCTTACCTCACGTCTTGAATCTCGGGGCGAGATTCTTGTTTAGTGGGGGTGAGTTGTCACAGCCCTAGAGCTTGCTTGTAACTAGTGGCATTGCATCCATACATCATGTTTAATTTTCATGGAATTTGAAATGGGGATTGCCTAAACCCTAGCATTAAAGGAATTCAAATAGGTTCAACCAAAATATTTCCAGTAAATCCAAATGACTTCCAAAAATGTTCATCATTCTTGGAAAATGCTTTGAAACAAGATAACTGAGGTGATGCACATTTTTCCATGACATATTTGGTCACTGGAATTAAATCATTACTTATTGCATTTGGGCATTTAAATACTATAAAATATTTTAAATGCTCAAATAATCCCAAACTGAAATGTTTACTGTAGGATATTTTTCCAATAGTGGTCATGAGCAGTTGCATGATTTTTGGGATTGATTTAGTATTTTTAATAAAGCCACAAAGCTGCAGAAAAATAGAAAACATAAATAAAAGAGAGAGAGAGAGAACAAACTCACCTGAACTTAACCCCCCAGCCCACCTGCGCAGCCACCCGACCGACCCAGCACTATAGCTGGCCGGCCCAGCCCACCTACCCCGCCGCTCATCGTCTTCCTCTGCCAGTAGGCAGAGGCGAGGCGTGGCGCGCGCCCGAGAGCCCCGGCCACCTCCTGCTTCGCGGTGGCAGCCTCCCCGACATCCTCGCGACGCCACGGAGGCCCCCAGAGCCTCCCCTCATTCTCCCCACTCCCTCTAGACCGCTCCCCCCTCCTCTGGCTCCCTCTTCCCCTCTCTTCCCTGTGAGCCCGAGAGCACGCCGTCGCCATAGCCGTGGCCATAGGCCACCACCCGCCCAACCAGCACGCCGAGGAGCTCTACCCCGACGCCGTGGAGCTACACACTGACGCATGTGACCGCGGGAGCCCTGCAACGTCATCCCCGGCCTCATCTTCAACCTCCGGCCGCCGGTGACCTCGCAGTCGATTCGCGGGCTCCAGCACTTCCCCGACCTCGCCGTCGCCTCTGCTAGTCCCTCCGTGAGCCACTCTCCATTTTCCCCCTGGAATCCCCGTCGTTCCCCTCCCCTAGCTAGCTTCCCCACCTTGGCCGAGCGCCGCCGTCCGCCATTGCCACCGTGCCACCGCTGCAGTCCTCCCCGGACCAAACCAAGCATGTGCGCGAGCTCCTGGAGCTTCCCCAATGCTCTGGTGCTACTCCTCTCGCTTGCTAGCAAGCCATAGCCTCACGCACGACCAAACCCGAGCTCCGGCCGCCGCCTCGGGCTCCACTCCGGCGAGTACAGCGCACCCCGCACGCTCCTTCCTGCCCCGTTGGGTGCGGAAGAGCACGGGCTACCTTCTGGTGGTCTCCCCGCATCTAAACGCAGCCCCTAGCGCCGCCTAGTAGTAGCTCCGCCGCGCGGAATGGTCGCCGCCGGCCAAATTCCGGCGAGCCGACGTGGCTCCGTCATTAGGAGCTAACCCAGCTAACTAAACAACCCACACCCACTGACATATGGGCCCCCTTCCTAATTAATCCTGTTTTAGTTTTGCTTAGATCAAACTAAACCCGTAGGCCCCACAGGTCAGTTTGACCCGCCACGTCACCTGTTGAAGTGGCCCCACATGTCAGTGACCCTAGCCATCACTGTGAGACTGACACTCGGGACCCACAGGTCGGGGTTTGACCTGGACCGCCGCAGTTGACCGCTGACGTCATAATGACGCAATGCTGACTCAATATTCCTTTTCTGGAATTTAGTTTATTTTCTAAATATTTAGGAAATTCCAGAAAATGTCCTAAACTTCTAAAAATCATATAAATTCAACCGTAGCTCAGAATGAAATAATTTATATATGAAAAATGATCAGAAAAATATAAAGAATCTGTTTATGCCATGATCATGCATGTTTGAACAAGTTAACCTCACCGAATAGGACAAATGATGATTAGGGCAATTTATGAAATAACATTTGGAGTTGGAATTTGTTCTTGTTTGAGTTCCACTTCAATTAACTTGGCTAGATATTGCATTAGGTGAATTCAGGACCTTAACATGACATGTCATTCATGTGAATGTGCATTGCATTGATTGTGTTCTTTCCCAGTTGTCGGTGTTTGTCCCCTCTCAGTAGATGACGTTCCGACGATTGTTCGATGACACCGATGAAGAACTATATTATCTTCAGAAGTGCCAGGCAAGCAAAACCCCCTTGTTCATTCCGATACAATCCCACTCTCTCGCTCCTGCTCTCTTTTACTGCATTAGGACAACAACGATTTATCTCATTACTTGCTCCGGTAGCTGAACCCCTTTATCCTCTGCATGACCTGTCATTCCACAGTAATTAGATGAAACCCACTAGCATGAGTAGGAGTTGTTTGAGCCATGTTGTGCCTACTCATTCATGCTTGTTTGTCATGCCTGCTACTGCTTAGAGTTGAGTCAGGTCTGATTCATCGGGGATGAATCGGAGGTGTGTGAACATGTCCTACTGTGTGTGAGCTAAGTGTGTGAACACGATTTGGTAAAGGTAGCGGTGAGAGGCCATGTAGGAGTACATGGTGGGTTGTCTCATTGCAGCCGTCCTCAGGAACTGAGTTCTGTGTTTGTGATCCATGAACAGTTACTACCACACATTGGGATCCTTAATTGACTCTCTCGGCTTCTTAACCACCCTTGTCCTCTGTCCAGGAGTTGCAACTAGTTTCTGGTGTTTGTAGGATATGTGTTGGAGGCCGTGCGTAGCGCTGACCCTAGGGGTGGGCTATGATGCGGTAGATACACCGTGGCCGGTGTGCGAATGCCCGTTTGGTATCTGGGAACCCTGCACACATCGTTCGGGCTGTATGGGAAACCTCGGCGGACTCCTGCGGATGGAACTCAAGAGGCGATAAACTGGACTAGGGACTTGAGTGTTTAGGTAGGCTGTGGCCGACACCCACGTTGGGCTTCCGCTTGAAGGTTGCGAGTACATGTCGTGTAAACGGCGGTAAGTGATGAGAGCGTGTGTGAAGAAGTACACCCTGCAGGGTTAATATGATCTATTGAATAGCCGTGTCCGCGGAAAAGGACTTACGGGTTGCCTATATCGGTTCATAGACAAGTGAAAGTGGATACTCTAAAATGCGCAAGATAAGCGTGAGTGCTATGGATGGCGTTCTCAGAGGGAGGCGGAGCGGGTCCATAGTGGTGTATTGATATGGTGAATATGTGGACTCGTAGCGCCACCTCAAAGGAGTTACTTGCAATCGTAGTTCGGGATAGCCACCGAGTCAAAGCTGGCTTGCTGCGGTCAAACTCCACCACCCCTTTGTTGATAATGATGCATATGTAGTTAGTTACGATGTAAGTCTTGCTGAGTACATTTGTACTCACGTTTGCTTATTTTATGTTTTGCGAGAGGCGTCGGTCTCGCTAGTAGTTCCGCTTGGACTTGACGTTTAGCTTGTTACCTCAGCTACGATCTTGTGCCCTCGGCAGATCTGGTAGATAGTCGGGCTTCTCGGCCTTTTTCATTTATAGTTGTCGACTCATACATGTTTAGCTTCGCTTGTGCTTTGACTTGTATGTTTCGAGTGTTGGGTCATGAGACCCATGTTTGTAATATCTCGCTCCTCGGAGACTAATGAATAAATATTTGAGTCGTAGAGTTATGTTGTGATGCCATGTTGTATTTACACATATTGAGCATATTGTGTGTATGTTTGAAATGCTTGGTATGTGTGGGATCCGACAATCTAGTTGTTTATCCTTGGCAGCCTCTCATATGGGGAAATGTAGTCTCGTGCTTACGGCGATAGTAGTCCGCTACTGCCCGGTTCACCGGAGTCCCGCTAGCCCAAAGACTCTGCTTTGGACACTTGATTTGGCGGCATGTGTTTCACTTCGTTCCTATGTCTGTCCCTTCGGGGAAATGTCACGCGGTGACTTCCGGAGTCCTTCCTAGCCTGCTACAGCCCGGGTTCCTGGAGTCCTGTTAGCCCAGTGCTACAGCCCGGATTCACACGTTGATGACCGATATGCTCGATGTGATTCATGTATGCTTGTCCCCATGGGTTAGTGCCGCTTTGGGTTCCCGACTAGCCATGTCGGCCCGGGTTCTCTGTCATATGGATGCTAGCGACACTATCATATACGTGAGCCAAAAGGCGCAAACGGTCCCGGGCCATGGTAAGGCGACACCCGTGGGAATACCGTGCGTGAGGCCGCAAAGTGATATGAGGTGTTACCGGCTAGGTCGATGTGACTTAGAATCGGGGTCCTGACACCATCACATAGCGCTTTCTAATGCAAAATGAGTCTACAAGACAATAAATGAACATGTGTATGTTACTACACATATGACACTTCCCACTATAAGGGTAGTAACATAGAGTAGTAACATATGCATGTTACTAGTCTAAGTTATTCCCCACTATGACTAGCCTAACCTAATAAATGAAGCTTTGCATGTTACCACACTTATGTTACTATCCACTATTGAGGTAGTAACATAGTCTAGGAATATGTGGATGTTACTCTTCATTGTGGCTAGTCTATAGAGGTAGTAACATAGACTAGTAACATAGACTAGTAACATGTCATAGACTAGTAACATGTCTATGTTACTAGTCTATGTTACTACCCATTATGGCTAGTCTAAGCATAACGGGGCACGCGAAGAGGCCGTGTATGCAGAAAGAGAGAGCGCGCCCTGTGCGGAAGAAAAGAGGAGGTGGAGAACCGTGCGATGACCATTAATTAGCCACCGTAATTAGGCACTCACTCCATGGAGTAACCGGTGTTGGAGGAAATCCATACCTAATTGGCCGCTTAATGAGGCGATCACCTCAACGAAACGGCCAACCCACTACACGAAGAATTATGAAGCTCGCGTTATGCAATAGGGATTATGGGGTACGTACTCTCCGATGTAGATGACGCAGACGAAAGAGACGCAGGTGGCAGGGTAGCATGTACTACCGGCGATGTAGGCAAGGGCCGGCGAGCGTGCCGCTTAGCGGCACTTGTGGCGCAGGGCCACATCGCCACATAGCGCACCTCAAGGCTGGCGAGCACGACAATGAGCCGGCAAGTGTGCCGCTTAGCGGCACCTGTGGCGCAGGGCCACAAAGCGCACCACAAGGCGGGCGAGCACGGCGATGGGCCGGCAAGTGCGGCAAAGGGCCGGCGAGCACGGCGTACAACTTCACCGCTCCAATGGTCGGACGGGTCTGATCTCTTCGCCTACTCGTTCGTATGTGCGCCGACCATGCGCGAGAGAGCAGCGACGGCGTTCGCAGACGAGTTCGAAGACAACGAGTGAACGGCGTAGACGCGCAGCATGATTGAAGAAATAACCATCCACATCATGGCTCGATAGACGTCATGCCCCACGGTGGGCACCAACTGTCGTGGGAACGATTCCGACAATAATAAGGGATAGAGTAAAGGAGCATGATCTATCGAGATGCAAATGGGTGACACGATGATTTTAGCGAGTTCGGGCCTCTCACGGTGGAGGTAACAACCCTACGTCTCGTGCTCCGGAGAGGCTTTGTTTATCTGAGTATGTATCCGGAGATTACAATGTAAGTGATAGAGAGGAGAACGGATCCCCATGCCTAAGCTAAGTCCTAAGACTAGTGACGAGAGAGAGCTAGGAGGAGAAGAATGAGGGCTTGCCCCCAAGTCTAGTGGTGGGGGTGGCTTATATAGAGTGTGCCACCCTCCACCTCCTATTTTACAAAGTGGGGCATTGATGTCATAATGTCAGCCTGCTATTAAGATGATGCCTCGAGTGCCTTGTCGACTGTTGGTCTTCGCATATCCGAGTGAGTCATACGACCGAGTGGTTGACTGTTATCCGAGTGGACGGTGCGTTGATATGTCCGAGTGGATAGTATGTATGTATGAGATTTATCTGGACCCACCTCATGTGTGGACCCCATGCTTTATGATATTTCGACCCTTCGTGGGCCTACCTATTATGTGTGTCCCCAACACATACTTGTTGCTTTATGTCGACGACATCATCCTCACGGCATGCACGACTGGTCTTCTCAGTCAGCTCACTGCTCGTCTTCGCGCTGAGTTCGCCATCAAGGACTTGGGTCCTTTGCACTACTTCCTCGGTGTTGAGGTGGTGCGACGTCTGGATGGCTTCTTCCTTCATCAGTAAAAGTACGCTCATGATCTCCTGGATTGTGCTGGCATGCTTAACTGCAAGCCCGTCACTACGCCTGTTAATACGAAGGTCAAGCTCTCTGCCATGGATGGTTCCCCTGCTTCGGATGCTGCCTTTTACCGGTCTATTGTTGGAGCTCTTCAGTACCTCACTCTGACTCGATCGGAGATCTAGTATGCCATCCAGCGGGTGTGTCTTCATATGCATGCTCCTCAGGACCACTGGGCGGTTATCAAGCGGATTCTCCGCTATGTTTGTGGCACTATGGACCTCGGCGTCACGCTTCACGCCTCCACTGACACCGCCCTCACCGCCTACTCCGGTGCCGACTAGGCGGGCTGCCCCGACACTCGCTCCACCTCGGGCTACTGTGTCTTCTTTGGACTCTCGCTCATCTCATGGTCGTCCAAGTGGCAACCTACGGTCTCTGGCTCCAATGCTGAGGCTGAGTACCGTGTTGTAGCCAACATCGTCACCGAGTGTTCGTGGCTTCGCCAGCTGCTTCATGAGCTCTCTTGTTCTGTCGACCATGCCATGGTGGTCTACTGCGACAATGTCTCGGCGGTCTACCTCTCCGCCTGTAAAGATTTGGGTAAGCGTTCCTACTCCCAACAGGGGAGCTGCATCGGTTATATATTGATTGATGACTTGGGTTACAAGAGTTGGCAGAGTCTTATCTAACCAAACAAGAGATATTACAGGAGATCTAAACAGGAGATAGAAGGAGATACAACACCTAACTACTCCAACGTGATACAAAGGTTATTCGGCCCAACAGCCTCATAACATTGTGTTTAACATCCTCCCTTAATCTGAACTTCTCAAGTTCAGATTACGTTTAAACTCTTCAAACAGTCCTGTTGATAGAGCTTTTGTAAACCCATCAGCCACTTGATCCTTTGAAGGTATAAACCGAATCTGCAATTCTTTGCTAGCAACTCTCTCTCTAACAAAATGATAATCAATCTCAATATGTTTCGTTCTCGCATGAAAAACAGGGTTGGCAGAGAGATAAGTAGCTCCAATATTGTCACACCAGAGACATGGGGTTTGTGTATGAAATATTCCAAGTTCTTTGAGTAAAGACTTGACCCATATAATTTCTGAAGTAGCATTGGCTAGTGCTTTGTATTCTGCCTCAGTACTTGATCTTGACACAGTGGCTTGTTTCTTTGCACACCAAGAGATTAAGTTGGGTCCAAAGAATACTGCAAAACCACCTGTAGACCTTCTGTCATCTAAGCAACCTGCCCAATCAGAATCAGAAAAAGCACTAACAAGTGTAGAGGTTGACTTGGTGAACGTTAGTCCAATGCTTAGTGTGTTCTTCACCAGTATACGTTTAGCAGCAGTCCAATGAGCGGTAGTAGGTGCATGAAGATGCTGAAACACCTTATTGACAGCAGACGAAATATCGGGCCTTGTGAGTGTCAAGTACTGAAGTGCTCCTACCAGACTCCTGTATTTAGTACCATCCTCTTGATTCAAAGGCACACCCTCTGTGAGAGACAACCTTTCTGAACTGGAGAGTGGAGTTGGTGATGGTTTGCAGCCCTGCAATCCTGCCTTTCTCAAAAGATCAGTGGCATATTTCTCTTGAGAGAGATGAAGACCACCTTCCTGGTTTCGCTTGACTTCAATACCAAGAAAAAAATGCAAGTCACCAAGATCTTTTAGAGCAAAATCTGCCTGTAAATCTTGCAAGAGAGATGTAACTACCTTATTGGAGGAACTAGTGACAATAATATCATCAACATAGATAAGCACAAAAATAGTTGTGTTGGAACGGCGATAGATAAACAGAGAAGTATCAGACTTGGAAGGAACAAAACCAAGACTTTGCAACTTGAAGCTCAAGCGAGAGTACCATGCTCGTGGAGCCTATTTCAGTCCATAAAGTGACTTATCAAGTCTGCGGACATGGAATGGCCTGTTTGGATCTTCAAACCCAAGAGGTTGTTTCATATATACTTCCTCTTCTAGAACACCATGAAGAAACGCATTCTGCACATCTAATTGACGATGGCACCAGCCACGAGAAACAACAATAGAAAGAACCAGGCGAATAGTTGCTGCTTTAACCACGGGACTGAAAGTATCCTCATAATCAAGTCCATACCTCTGTTTGAATCCTTCAGATACAAGACGTGCTTTATAACGGTCAATGGTGCCATCTGATCTCCGTTTGATGCGAAAAACCCACTTGCAATCAATAAGGTTGGTACCCGGAGAGGAAGGAACAAGGTGCCATGTATGATTTTTCTGAAGGGCACAAAACTCCTCATCCATGGCATGTTTCCATTTTGGATCAGCAAGTGCTTCATGAACAGTGCGAGGTTCTCCTGTAGACGTATCAGATACAACCAAGCCATATTTAGTTTTATAATTAACAGAAGGAATGGTGCATGTTCGAAGTCGTGTACGAGGTGGCTGCAGCGGCACAGAAGATCCAGGGGCAGCAGAATCCGCCTGGACAGGCGAACTGGTCAGATCGGCAGCTGACAGAGGCGATCCCGAGGCAGCTGTCGCGGTTGGATCATCTGTGGCAGAACCAGAGGGTGTTGAAGTAGATCACGCCACAGAAGATCCAAGGGGACCCAGCGACGCACGCTCGGGTGGAGCGCCGGTCCCACCTGGTGCAAGGGCAGGCTGTCGCCTGGCGTAGACGTGCAGGGATGGCGCGTAGCGCCCGGATGGTGGGTCCTGGCCGGTCGGGTTGTCCTCTGGCGGTGGCTGGCGGGTTGCACACGCGTCCGCCACGGTACGGGCCGCCGATCCCGAAGCAGATCCGGACCCAGACTGGCGCAGCGATCCGGGGGCGGATTCGGCAGCAGTCTGCCACACCGATCCCGAGGGAGATTCGGCTGGATCTGTTGCATCCAAATTAGGAGCATGCTGCACAAAATTTTCAGAAAAAGTTGCACCATTCTCCACGCCATTTTCTGCACTGTTTAATCCTATAGCAGAAAGCTCATATGGAACCAGAGAGGAATTAGTCAATATGGAATCATCATTATTAACATCCACACAATCATTGCCAAGAAGATGAGAAGGAAGAAGAAGGATTTCCTTCTTGAGAAGAGCACCGGCGTTGGGATGGAGTTTTTCAAAAGGAAACTGGGTTTCGTCAAACACAACATCACGAGAGATGTACACACGTCCAGTGGATACATCAAGACATTTTGCACCTTTGTGTTGAGCACTATAACCAAGAAAGACACAATGTTTGGAGCGAAAGCTAAGTTTGCGAGAATTGTAGGGACGAAGGTTTGGCCAAAAGGCACAACCAAACACCCGAAGAGTTTGATAATTATGTGTGACATGCAAAAGGCGTTCAGTGGGTGTTTCATTGGAAATAGTTCGACTTGGCCACATATTAATGAGGTGAACGGCGGTAAGAAAAGCTTCATCCCAAAATTTGAGGGGCATAGAGGCATTAGCCAGAAGAGCTAATCCTACTTCAACAACATGCCTATGCTTGCGTTCAGCAGAGCCATTTTGTTGATGCGCGTGAGGGCATGACACATGGTGAGATATGCCTATTTGTTGAAAGAAAGAATTCAATTTTTCATACTCACCACCCCAGTCTAACTGCATGGCAAGGATTTTGCAATCAAACTTGCATTCAACGAGGGCTTGAAAATTGTGGAAAACTTGAAATACATCTGAACGCTTTTTAAGAAGATATATCCAAGTATATTTGCTAAAATCATCAATAAAGCTCACATAATAAGAGTGTTGACCAACAGAAGTGGGTGCTGGGACCCAAACATCAGAGAAAATAAGTTGCAAGGGTTTTGTAGACACACTAGCAGAGACAGGATATGGTAGTTGATGACTTTTTGCTTTTTGGCATGAATCAGAAACAGTTTCTAAATTTCTCTCACCAGCAACTGGGAGTTTATTCCTACTAAGAATTTGATGAACAGTAGCAAAAGATGGATGACCTAATCGACTATGCCACCTTTCAGCAGAAAGCTTGATGGCACCATAGACTTGTTTATTGAATTTGCAATACTTGGGAAGCAGCGAGTAGAGCCCTTGCACACAGATACCCCTATAAGAACCCTCTTCTTGACCTGATCCTTGATCAAAAAGAAGAAAGGGTGAAACTCTAGAAACACATTATTATCAAGAGCAATTCTATGGACAGATAGAAGATTCTTAGCAGCATTAGGAACATGCAAGATGTCATTGAGTTCAAGATTTGTGTGTGGGGTTTCAATGATTGATTTTCCAATATGACTAATTTCCATACCTGGACCATTTGCAGCTGTGTAGATTTGATCATTGTCACAGTACTTTTCATGCATCGTCAGCTTGTCCAGTTCTCCAGTGATATGATTAGTGGCACCTGTATCCATATACCAATTTGTATCTACACCATATGATATGTCAGTAGTGGCTGCAACCTTTTTCTTTTGAGAGTTGTCCTCGGCATAGCGATAATCACAATCTTTAGCTATGTGGTTTGTTTTCTTACAAATTTGGCACTTCCCTTCATATCCTTCGTAGCCCTGGAAATTGCGCCCCCGATTGTTGTTGTCGGGGGGGTGCCTGTTGTTTCCACCGCGAGGGTTGCCCTGGTAGTAGCCGCCACCCCCACCAGGATAGCCGCCACCACCACCAATGTGGTAGTCGCCGCCGCCTGGATAGCCACCGCCACCACTATTGTTCGGGTGGTAGCCACCGCCACCACCCTGGTTGTCGCCGCTGTTGTGGTAGCCACCGCTGTCGGTGTCAAAACCGGCGGATCTCGGGTAGGGGGTCCCGATTGGTGCGTCAAGGCTGATGGTAACAGGAAGCAAGGGACACAGATGTTTACCCAGGTTCGGGCCCTCTCGATGGAGGTAAAACCCTACTTCCTGCTTGATTAATATTGATGATATGGGTAGTACAAGAGTAGATCTACCACGAGATCGTAGAGGCTAAACCCTAAGAGCTAGCCTATGATGGTATGATTGTAATTGTGATCGGCCTTCTAAGGACCAACCTCTCCGGTTTATATAGACACCGGAGAGGGATAGGGTTTACATGGAGTCGGTTACAAGGAAAGAAATATAATATCCGGATCGCCAAGCTTGCCTTCCACGCCAAGGAAAGTCTCATCCAGACACGGGCCGAAGTCTTGAGTCTTGTATCTTCACGCTTCAATAGTCCAGACGTTGTACATAGTCCGGCTGTCCGGATACCCCCTAATCCAGGACTCCCTCAGTAGCCCCTAAACCAGGCTTCAATGACGATGAGTCCGGCGTGCAGTATTGTCTTCGGCATTGCAGGGCGAGTTCCTCCTCCGAATACTCCAAAGCAATTACTGAACACGTAGACCGTGTCCAGATCTGCAAGATGATCCTCACGTAGCATAAACCCTATCCGCTGGCAATCTTCGGTTGTCGTGCCCTTGCACCGTGGCCTAGTCCAATGCGGACCGGCGTTTCCTACCCCACAACGACTCGTGTTACGAGGCGGTTTTATTGGCACGTCCCGTCGAGGCAGAGATCGCGTTCCTCTTATTACGGGACTTTCCATTAATATGAGCGCGTGCGACCCCACGTCGGTCGTTGGTATTACCCCCCGTGCTTTTAGATAAGCCTCAAACGGCCACACCAAGGACTCTTGATATTCATCCCCTTTATAAAAATGGTCGAGGCCTATACCTCTGTTTCACCTTCCTCGCGCCTCCTCGCATCTCGAGTTCTAACACCCGAAACCCAAGCTTCAACCCCCCAGATCCTCCAACATGTCCGGATCCATCCCTCAAGGCCAGTGGGTGGCCTCCTCAATTCAAGAGGATGACATTGCGAAGCTTAGGGAGGTCGGATACCTAACCGTCGACATCCAACACAGGCTTCCTGCCCCAGGGCAGGTCATCCCCACACCGGAGCCTAATGAGTGCGTCGTTTTTGTCCCGCACTTTCTCCGCGGCTTGGGCTTTACCCTCGATCCCTTTGTGAGGGGGCTCATGTTCTATTATGGGCTGGATTTTCACGATCTGGCTCCAGACGCTATCCTCCACATCTCGTCGTTCATTATAGTGTGCGAGGCCTTCCTCCACGTCACCCCACACTTTGGCTTATGGCTCAAGACCTTCAATGTGAAGCCGAAGATGATCGAGGGGCGACACGCGGAGTCGGAGGTGCTGTAATAAGCAGGAACGCTGATGCCCCATGGCGGAGGGTTCTTTCCGAAGTATCCGATGTATGGCAACGGAGGTGGTTTTACGCCACGGCTCCCGAGGCACAAAGTGGGTGGCTGCTCCCGAGTTCGCTTTCGGGCCCTCTGTCAGAATCGGGCGTCTTGGACCAACGTAGGACGGAATTGGGGGCCCGCTGGTGATGTACCAGTCCTGCAGAGCCGCATCCGAGAGCTTCTTGAGAGGGACATTAACCTTGTTAGCATAATGCAAGTGATGTTAATCCGACGGATGTTGCCGTGCCAACGCCGGCCTCTCCGGATGTGGGAGTTCAACCCAGAGGGTCCGCGGACTATTAAGCACTTCTTCGGCCTAAAGCTCGAAGGGATGTGCAGATTATTCTTCGGACCGAAAGTAAAGTGTCCGGACACCACCGAGGATGCGGGCCTAAGCTGCAATCGCCTAGATACCCAAGTAAGTGAACTTGATACCGGACACCGTGTTTTGTATTTGTCGTAATTGTTTATCCTGAAAATCACCCGTGGCCAGGAATGGCTCAACAAGGCGGAGAGAATCAAGTGTCCGGCGCCACTTCCCGAAGGCTCGCCTGGTCCCACCATGGCCAAGATGCTTGACCGGGCACTCAGCAGAATGCCCTCAGGGAAAGACAAGGGGAAGAACGAAGAAACCGAACTCCACACACTACGCATCCGAACCGGGGGAATTATTGCCTCCCCTAAGGAGGATAGTCGGGAATAGGGGGCTAAGGCCTCCTCCCCGCGCGGGAAGAAGAGGGCTGCCTCCGAAGACTCGGAGACGAAGATGCCCAAACCAGTGAAAAAGATATCACCAGGGGGCTCTGCCCCGACGAGCACCCTCACCGCATCGTGCCCACCAACGAGCCATCCCTCCACCGAGTTGTAAGTCAATTTTTAATTCAAAGGTGCTGCGTTCCTTCTAGATCAATAACCAGGATTCGTCTTTCGCAGTCCGGCTAGCAGCCCTTCTCAACAGAGTTCGTCTTCGGGGGATCTTCCTCCGGAGATGATGGAGAGCGAGACCCCACCTACCTCTCCAGCTCGCGAAGCGAGCGACACCGAAGTGTCATCACGGAGGAGTCCGGATCTGCCGAAGCCGGAAGCCAATGCGTCAGCCGCCCTGAGCTCGGAGTGTTTGGCTCCCGCGAGGGGCGGTGGGAAGGGTCCGACACAGTTCGATGTCCGGCCGGACGTACTGGCGGGCCTACTGGAGCGAGCTGCGCTCTCGGAGTAGCACCGCTCATTAATGAGCGCGGTGCTCAGGAAGATTTCCTCCACTACAAGCGGTTTTAATGAAGCATTTACAAGTCTGCTCAGAGGCTTTGAGGTATGTAGTGAAGAATACACTGATTTTGGCTGTGAGGCACGCGTTAGGTGTGCTCCATATAGATATTAGCCCCTGAGACTCTGGTTGCCCGCCCTAGGCGGCAAACGGGGGATCATAAATCAATGATTGCACTGTAAACACTTGCAGGTACCTGCGGGTCCGGCCGCCAACCAGTCCGTTGAAGTTGCCGAAATAACCAGGCAGATTGGATCGATTGATGCCGATATCATGTTGGTGAACGAGCGGCTGGACAAATCGCAAGGTATGTGCTCTGCCTTCCTTTGTATAGGAAAATATGGAGGCAGCATGATATTAATGTAATATGTTCGGACTGCAAATGGTGCTGCGCCATGGAGGCCCTGAGGGCAGAACTTGTCCAAGCCAAGGAACAAGCTCGGGTTAGCAATGCGGCTGCCCTAAAGGCGGCCGAGGAACTGAGAGCCGAACAGGCTGCTCATCGCCGAAGCAAGGAAAAGATAGCCGAAATGGCTGTTGAGTTAAAATGTCGTTGATCGGTATGAGCTCCTTAAAAAGGAGCATAAGGATAGCTTGGCCGAGCTGGACAAGGCACGCAATGCCACCAAGGAAATACGGACCGAGCTCAGGGGTGCGCGGGAGGAGCTTCAACAGGCCGGTAAAATTGTGGCTGGAGGTTCCTACTTGCTACGGACGAAGTTTTTCGATCCGAAGTATGCTCCCCTGGATGGGCGCTGGAGTCCTGCGGACGCATATGCGGATTTGACGAAGAGTACGGCTGACGCTGCCAAGTTCTTCGAGGGTCAGGGTGATAAGGAGTTGGAAAAGCTTTTCTGGTCGCAATTCAATGCTCCCACTCGCCCGCTGCCATTAAGTGACAAGATGGCTGCTGTAGCGGAGCTTCACAAGCTGTCTGGTCTTGCAATGCGGTCTGTGATAGACCATCTTTGGCCGAAAGGGCCTAAGCCGGACAGTTACTTTGGCTTGGTGCAGCAATTCCTTGGGGTCGTGCCTCGGATCGACGCCATGAGGAGGTCGGCGTGCATAGTGGGTGCACGGATGGCTCTTGCACGCGTTAAAGCCTATTGGACGAATATGGAGGCCAATATTATAGCGACCCAAGATCCGGCGGGGGGCCAATATCCGGTCGAGCACTACTTGGCGCAGGTCACAGAAGGTGCCTGCCTGATAGAGGCGCAGTGTCGAAGAATGTCTTATTCGAGTGACGAATCGAATCGTTGTAAGAGCAATGTTATTTTGTTTATAAGGCTTATATTTATACTTTTTGCCCGAAAGTATTATTGTGTCCCCTGTGCGGCCGTTTATATATATATATATATATATATATATATATATATATATATATATATATATATATATATATATATATATAGGATTGACTATTCATCACCACAGGTGAGGAATAGTTATTCTTCACCACCTCTATTTCAACATCTATGCACCGTAATTTTACGTTCCGTAAAATTTGTCTTAGTTAGACACAAAAGAGAAGCGTAAGAAAACCTATAATAAATCGTAAAAATATTTTATGTTCCGTAAAATTACAAATGTAAAAACATAGTGTAAAATGTACATAAAATACAATTTTTGACCTATATTTTTTTGTTATGACAAATTTTATGCAGTAAATCAGTATGAATGTAACTATTTGTATTTGAAATGTAATTTATATTTATGAAATGATCAGTAAGATTACCTCGGGTGAAGAATAAATTATTCTGCACCCTGGGTGATGAATAGTAACTATATATATATATATATATATATATATATATATATATATATATATATATATGAATTTTAATCCGAAAGATAGCAGTCGTTGGCTTCAGCCCCCACGCAGACAATGCGGGGGTGTTCGCGAAAAATATGCTCAATCACACTTGATCCAACGTCTTGGTCCATTAAGGAGGTGATCGCACGTCGAACTAGGCAACCGGACTATATAGCTGTAACACTTTCGCTTAGCCATGGGAATCTAATGTTGGGGCTACTATGTAGCCCCTGGTACCTTCGCGTGCACCCGAATATGGGCGCGTGTGTACATGACCGGGAAACGGTTCTTCGTTAATGCGGAGGGATCCTAAAGATTCCGATAAGTCTTGAGTGGTTGAACAGTCTCGTTGTATCATGATGATCAGTTTTCGGCTTTCTCTCTTGAGGTGCTCGTCCGAATAACCAGGGCACAATCGCAGTAGTTCTCCTTTGGCCACCTTAGCCGATAATAACGGAACGTAAGGCGGCAAACCCAAGAGCCGGGCAAACCCAACATTTGACCCAAGACATGATTCAGAGCTGCTGCATATAAGGACAAACTCGTGACGCCGAACACTCCCGAAGGTATTCGGACTTTATAATAGTCGATGGGCTCAAGAATGCCCATTCATTATAAACCCTATGTTTCCAGGTACGTGCGTTAATCTGCCGTGGTGAGATGCCAAAAACGGCAGTATCCTCTGTGGGTATGGAACCCATGGGATAGTTAAACAACAAGAGGCAATATAAAAGGTTTACACAGGGGCTTAATCTAAAAAGAAACATGTTGAACGGGGCCCTGTTGCACGTCTGCGCCTTTGTCTCCGTTGTGTCGTATCCTGGAAGGGCATCGCGCGAACGTTGTCTGTGGAAAAAGGAAAACTCGTAGGAGAGTACAACGTAAGTACGCGATGGATGATAAAAGTGTAAGATGTTGGCCTGCCCATAAGGTTGAGCCAAGTGTGGGGCTATATTAAGTATTTATAGCCCCTGGTGTCCACTATAGGATTACATATACGGTGCCCTGGTTCGATCTGGGCTACCGAACTCGTCTAACCGTGTCCCTGGTCTTAACGACCGGTCATATTTTTTGATGTTGGAGGTCGCTTATAGTCCGGCAGCGAGGGTCGTCGCGTGTTCCTCTGCGCGTGACGAGCGCTCTGTTATTCCGCTAAGGTGATGACGCCACGTGGACCGGGCATCTTAAGTGTAAGGTAGCATAGTGCGGCAATGCGTTGGAGCGGGCGAAGGCCGTTCTTCCGAGCAATGCGTGATAGTCGCTTTGGAAGGGTGCGGTGATGAAGAGTAGTTCTTCGCTTCTGGAGTTGCCTGGAGAGCCGAATGTTACCTCCAGTGCGATGGAGCCTCTGCTATGGGCTTCAACGCCTGGTATCACCCCTTCAAAGGTGGTGTTGCTTTGGTTAATTCTGGATGGGTCTATCCCCATCCTGCGGACGATGTCCTCATATATTAAATTGAGATTATGCCGCCGTCCATAAGGACGCGGGTGAGACGGTATCCATCGATTATTGGGTCAAGCACCAAGGCCTTTGATTCTCCATGCCGAATACTGGTTCGGTCATTCAAGTTATCGACAGTGATCGGATAAGGCATCCAGTCATTAGGTGTAAGTACGATGGGCTCTATATCGAGCGGCTCTATCGCTGCGTTAAATGCCTCCTCATGGATGTGTGAGTCGCGTGGATCATGTTCACTGTTTTAACCTATGGGGAATTTTTTTCGTCGCCGTTGTTAATTTGGCGAGGTTCATCCTCGTCTTCACTTGGTGTTTCCCTTCCCTTTTGTTCGGCATTTAATTTGCCAGCCTGCTTGAAGACCCAGCACTCTCTGTGCGTGTGGTTTCTGAGTTTGTCGAAGTGCCATGAATTTGGCATAGTCTGTCTAGGACTCTATTCAGACCGGACGGTCCCTCTTTGCTGCCTTTAGATGGCTTATTTTGCTGATTAGGTCGAGAGCCCCTGAATCCGGCATTAACCATCGTGTCATCCGGGCTCTTTTCCTTGTTTTGGCGTTTGTTTTTATGACGTCGTGGCTTCCCGTTGCCATCCCTTATTTCGGATGTGCTGGGGTCGCTCGCGCCTTTACGGGCTAGCCAGCTATCTTCCCTCGCGCAAAAGCGGGTCATAAGGCTTGTTAGGGCTGACATTGTCCTTGGCTTTTCTTGGCCGAGGTGTCTGGCGAGCCACTCGTCACGGATGCTGTGTTTGAATGCTGCTAAGGCTTCGGCATCCGGATGGTCAACAATTTGATTCTTCTTAGTGAGGAATCTGTTCCAAAACTTGCGGGCGGATTCTCCGGGCTGTTTGACTATGTGACTTAAGTGGTCAGCATCCGGAGGCCAGACATAGGTCCCTTGAAAATTGGCCCTGAAAGCGTCCTCGAGTTCCTCCCAGCTCCCAATTGAATTTTCGGGGAGGCTTTTCAACCAGTGTCGAGCTGGTCCCTTCAGTTTGAGGGGGAGGTATTTGATGGCGTGAAGGTCATCCCCACGAGCCATATGTATGTGCAGGATAAAATCCTCGATCCAGACCCCTGGGTCTGTCGTTCCGCCGTATGCCTCTATGTTCACGGGTTTAAAGCCCTGTGGAAATTCATGGTCCAGTACTTCATCGGTAAAGCACAGGGGGTGAACAGCCCCTCTGTATCTGGACGTGTTGTGGCGTGCCGTCGGCTGTTGTTGTGTCCGGTGTTTATTCTGGACTGGTATTTGATTGGCGTAATCGTTTTGGTGACCATAATCCCTCGCCGGGGTGCATCCTTTGGATCCATAGATGGACCTGGCCGCGCCGGCTTTCTTATTCAGGTGTTCACGTGGATCGTGTGCGGCGTCGGTAGCCGCTTTATTGCAGTTATGAAGTGGTACAGCTTCGTCGTCGAATTCTGGCAGTAGCTTGCGTTTTGGATAGCTCTTTGTATGGCGATCATCGCCGTATCTTTCTTCAGTGTCTAGCACTTTTTTCCATCTGCGGTTGAGCGTTTCCTGTGCGGCTTTGAGCCGTTGCTTTTGCTTCTTTAGACTTCTTGCGGTGGCCATAAGCTTTCTGTGGAGGTTATCTCGTTCCACGTGTTTTTCCGGGATTGCATCATTATCCGGACTGTTTTCCTATGTTGGTTCGGTTTGATGACCTCGTCCGTCGGGATCATTGTCCTCGGCCGTCTGCTCCAAGCTGTGTTCGGGGTGACCTGGTTCGTCCTGCTCCATCACTGGGTCTGTATGGTCGTTGTTGCCTTCGGAGTTGATTGTAGTATCGATCCCTCTGGCGCTCTTTTCGCTGTTTTTACTGTTGCTGGACTTAGAACGACGCCTGCGCCGTCGCTTTGGCTTTTGTCCGGGGGTTTTATCGTCCGGATTGTCGCCTTTGTCCTCTTTGGGCGTATCCACCATGTATATGTCGTGTGACGAGGGAGAAGTCCAGCGCCCCATAGATTTCGAATCTTCTCGTACATCGTCGTCCACACTATCGATGTCTTCGGAGTCGAAGTTAGGCACGTCGGTTAAGTCATCGACCGTGGCTATGAAGTGGGTGGTGGGTGGGCAACGAATTTCTTCGTCGTCTGCTTCCCACTCGAGCTAGACGTAGTTTGGTCCAGAAATTTCTGTCAAAGTGAGAGTTTTTAATAAGTTCAGCATGTCGCCAAAGGGCGAGTGCTGAAAGATATCCGCAGCGGTGAACTCCATTAGCGGAGCCCAACCTGGCTCGACTGGCTCGGGAGTGCGCGGACCGGAGCCATCATCCGGATACGAATCCGGGTTCAGAGTCCTGTGCCACCATAGAGGTAAGGCCCGTGTTCGGCTCCAACGCCGATGAGTGCGCGACCTGCGGGGCGGGGTCCAGCCCTCCGTCCTCAGGCGACGCAGCCTGCTCCGGATTTAGGTCCGAGGCTACTGCGGGGGTGATACCGGCTACTGCGGGGGTGATACCCCCGAGCTTTGTCCGACAGCAGGTCTAAGCCGTGCTCGTCGTGACTGTCTGGTACCGTGTTATTGGCGATGGTTGAAGGAGCCATCGAGGCCAGTAGCGACAACACAGAGGAACTCTCAATGAAAGCACCAATGTCGGTGTCAAAACCGGCGGATCTCGGGTAGGGGGTCCCGATCTGTGCGTCAAGGCTGATGGTAACAGAAGCAAGGGACACGAGATGTTTACCTGTGTTGAGTGCCCTCTCGATGGAGGTAAACTCTACTTCTGTTTGATTAATATTGATGATATGGGTAGTACAAGAGTAGATCTACCACAAGATCGTAGAGGCTAAACCCTAAGAGCTAGCCTATGATGGTATGATTGTAATTGTGATCGGCCTTCTAAGGACAACCCTCTCCGGTTTATATAGACACCGGAGAGGGCTAGGGTTTACATGGAGTCGGTTACACGGAAAGAAATATAATATCCGGATCGCCAAGCTTGCCTTCCACGCCAAGGAAAGTCCCATCCGGACATGGGCCGAAGTCTTGAGTCTTGTATCTTCACGCTTCAATAGTCCGGACGTTGTACACAGTCCGGCTGTCCGGATACCCCCTAATCCAGGACTCCCTCAACCGCCACCACCGTACTGTCAGCCGCCTCCTCCGTACTGGCCGCCTCCACCACGGGATCCACCACCACCTCCACCACTCCGCTGGTTTTGGTAGGTTTTGGTGTTTCCCTGGCGACCACGGGATGCAGTATTCACCGATGACTTGAAGGATCCGACGTTTGTTCCATGGAACATGTCGACTCGTTGATCGAAATTTGCTACCATGGAGAAGAGGATATCGACGGAGACCGTTTCTGTTCTTGCGTCGAGCGCCGAGATGATGGGCTGGTACTCCATGTCCAACCCGGCGATGATGAAGGAGAGCAGGACATCCTCGCCGATCGGCTTGCCCGCCGCTGCAAGCTCGTCGGAGAGGGCACGCATGTGACCAAAGTATGCAGCCGCCGTCTGGGAGCCCTTCTGGGCGTTGGTGAGGGCGACTTGTATGTTGTTGGCGCGTGAGAGAGACATGGCCGAGAACATGTTCCCAAGCGCTGTCCAGATCGCATGTGATTTCTCAAGCGAAGCAACCTGGACAAGAGCTTCTTTGGATAGGTTTCTGAGGAGGTAAGCAACGATTTGTTGGTCTTGGATGTGCCATTGGGAGTAGGCAGGGTTCACAACAACCTGGTCCTTCCCTTCGGCGTTTTTGGTGGCAAGGGTTTTTGGTGGTTCTGCAATGGTTTGATCTAGGTAGCCGAAGAGGCCGGCACCCATGATCTGTGATCTTGCATGTGCGCGCCATAAGATGTAATTGGTTCGGATAAGTGGCTCGGGGGTATTGTAGTTGAGGCTAGAGTTGATGGCGGAGGAAGAAGAAGACATGGCTGACGGAAGGAAAGGGGCTAGGGTTTTGGCGCAGGTAGGAGGAAGGTGGCTAGGGTTCTTGGCGCAGGTAGGAGGAAGGTGGCTAGGGTTCTTGGCGCAGGCAGATCGATCTAGATGTGGTGGAAGAGGTTGCTCTGTATACCATGTAAAGATTTGGGTAAGCGTTTCTACTCCCAACGGGGGAGCCGCATCGGTTATATATTGATTGATGACTTGGGTTACAAGAGTTGGCAGAGTCTTATCTAACCAAACAAGAGATATTACAGGAGATCTAAACAGGAGATAGAAGGAGATACAACACCTAACTACTCCAACGTGATACAAAGGTTATTCGGCCCAACAGCCTCATAACATTGTGTTTAACACCGCCAACCCGGTTCATCATCATCGGACGAAGCATATTGAGTTGGATATTCATTTTGTTCGGGAACAAGTGGCCCTTGGCCATATTCGTGTTCTACACGTTCCTAATTCCCAACAATTTGCAGATATCATGACCAAGGGCTTGCCTACGGCGTCATTTGAGGAGTTTCGGTTCAGTCTTTGCGTCAGCCGCTTCGACTGTGGGGGATGTTGAGTATATGTGTTGTGCATATTATGTATTGGGCCCACCTTCTAGTTGCCTTGTATAGTTGAGATCGTGGTCCACCATTGTACATCATATACACGTGCGTTTGCACCTGAGTAATACATCGTGTAATTTTCACAACATACAAAAAAGACAAAACTACCTTTGGAAGAAATGGTGCACTGAAGCGAAGCCCAGATTAGATTTAGTCATGGATGAACTAAATTTAGTCGTGGAGGAACAAAAATTACAACTCTTGTCGTGACTTAATTAGTAGCCTCGCTTCATATGCGCGAGATGATGACGGGAGGGTTGTTGATATGTTGTCGAAATATCTCGGCCTTGCGCTCATTCGAAATATTTGAGGCTACGAGCATGATAAGAGAAGCCACCCACTTTCGCCTGCCTATGCCATTTCTACTAGCCAGCAACAATGTGCGGTAGGGTTGTAGGTTTCCGTCTAACCTCTCGCTCTCGCTTTTATTTGCTTTATCGAGTACCAAAAGCGTGGGGATGCTTTTGCCTAAACCAGAAGAATTACGCAGCAAAGGGGTGATGCATGAGTGAAACTTTCCCTTGCCGCGGCCTGGTCGGCAGTTGCAACAAAGTGGCCCATGTTTTCCCGTCGATCGGAGGCTGTGTCACGCCGCTGTTTATGCTGCCGTGGGCTAGGTTATTCAGTTGGGGAAACCGGAAAGGGACGCGGCTGTCGTGGGCCGTCCGCGCACAACCCCTTGTCCCCGCCGGGTCGGCGCTCTGGACTCGCCGGCGCCCACGGACGCGGGACAGAACCGATCGAGCTGATCAGCTCTCGTGGCAGCAGCGAGTCCATTGCTTTGATGGATCTCTCTCCAATGTACCCGTTGCTCGGCAAAGCTGGAGGCAGCACTCACTGAAGTTCTTGACATTTTGCTCGTCTCAAGTCCCAACACTAATTAGCCTCTTTTGAAATTATGAGAAACAAAGCATCATATGGCAACAATATCATGTTACGATGTCCTCAAGTTGTAAGGTTTTATCTCCACCGCACGACCCTATCCTGTCCGGCCCTGTCCATTTGGGGTAAAAGGGACAAACGAGACGGCCCAGCGCGCGACGGCCCGGACTCATCTTGTCCGTTTTGTGTCCCGGCCGACCCATTTCGAGCGCAAACTTGCGCCGGGTTTGAGTCGCGGCGGACACCAAACACACGCCTGCCTCGTCCGCGTCGGTGCCACGTGGCAGGCGGCCACTTACCTCTCACCCGCCCACATCAATGAGCACGAACGGGCGGCCCCACCTGTCATCCGCACATCGAAAGGTCGCCGTCCTTCTTTAAGTGAGAAACGTGGACTGGTCGTCGTGCACACTGCCCCACGCCACCCTGCGGCCTCCTCGAAACCCGACAGCGCCAGTCCAGTCCCAAATCCTAGCCAAGAACTCGCCGGCCGGCCGCCCGCAACCATGGGGCTATAGAACTACGGCAGCAAAGGCAAGCACGACCGCGAGGCTGGCTCCTCGTCGGGACACCGCCGCGGCTCGGTGAAGAAGGAGGAGCCCGCGTTGCCATCGCCACCACGTCGGGCCCCCGTGCCGCCTGCATTCTCCATCGCACCCACATCCGCCGGCGAGCGCGACCGGCATTACATCCGTACGTCAGTGTGCCGCCGTTATTGGGAGACGAGGACGCCGCTCCCCTGGAGCGACGTCCATCTCCCCAATAACTGGCATCTCTTCGCCGACCGGGTCCCGATCTCGCCGGTCCTGATGAGCGGCCGTGCGTGCCACGAGGAGATCGAGCGCCGTCGCCTCCTCCTCCGCGACGACCTCTTCTACGACGCCAGGTACGCCCCCGACTCAGGGCTCTGGGCCACCTGGTTTCGTGACGAGCACGACACCAGGCGCGCGCCGTTCTTCGCCGGCACGTCGACGGGGCCGCGGCGGCCACGTCGGGAGTGCGCAGCGCCTGCTCCCCAGGAGCGCGGGGCTAGGCGAGTCGCGGCGTCACGCCCACGCCGTCGTCGTCGCCATCTCCGCCGCCACCACCACCTCCTCGCATGCGGAGGAGGAGAGCCCGTCTCGTTCGCGCGTCATGGAGGACTCCATGCGCATGCACGGCGAGCGCGAGTGGGAGGCCTCGAGGAGATGATGTCCCGCCCGCCGCCGGCGAGGTCGCCATCGAGTGGAGATGGTGGCGAAGGAGGAGGTGATGGAGGAGGCGCCCGGTGGCGCGTTCCACCCGGCCTGGTGGGCGAGGTGGGGCTGGTCGTGCACGGTGAGCGAGATGGCCGGCGCGTGGCGTGAAGCGGCGCCCGACGCCGCCCGCGGTCACCGGAGGCGGGGCGTCGCCATGGGAGGAGGTGGTGCGAGCACCTCCGCCGTCGACCAGCCCCATCTACCACACACCGCGGCCCACCTGACGCCGCGCCTACGCCCTCGTCGACCTCGTCGACGACAGCGACAACACCGGGCTGGCGATGAAGAGCGGCGGCAACCCTGGCATCGGCAAAGTGGCAGAGCGCGAGGGAGGCGTTATTTTATTTTATTTTTATGTTAATTATGAAATTGGGCCGTTTAAGTGGACTGAGAAACAGGGCCGTTTTGTGGCGGTGACCTCTATATATGTTTTATGTTTTTTAAATGCGTTTATTTGCATTTTTAGTCATTTTATTCTAGTTTTTATATTTTTTATTCACATCCACCCCGAACATGTTTTGAGGTGCGGTCGCACGTTGGGCGCACCCACGATCCATCAGACAAACGCGGACATGAGCAAACTCATTGCCGTCCTAAAGGGACGAAATCCGGCCAAACCAGACATCTATTTGGGGTCACGCGATGAGTTAGCCTAAGAAGCAGGCCAAACTTTTGTGGCCAGAAAAGCAAACAAGTCCTGACAGTGGGGCAGTGACTCGCTGTACAAAATCTGTCTGGCTGGACAGGGAATCCCTATGCTCCTACCGCAACTACTCTGACGTACCGTACAAAATCTGGCTGGACAGGGAAGCATGCCTCACGGGCACGCGTGTTTGACTGCCGCGATCGGGTTCTGGATGGATCCCTGTACAAACCAGAGCGTCTCATAGTTAGGACCTATTTAGTTTCAAATAAGTTACCAACTTATACAAGTTGAAAAGTGAAAAAGTGACTTAAAACAATTTTAATGAGGCGACCCATTTTATCCGTGGCCATCCGTTTAGATCGGCGCGGACAGAAAAGGCGGGCCAATGAGCCGACCTAAACGGACGAGCGTCCGTTTTTCGTCCGCGGGCGACCCATTCCCGGCTCATTTTTGGGCCTGATTTGCGTCGGTGCGGACACGCGACGGACGCGCACGCGCTCACCTACTCCTGTCCCCGGGCCCCCTGGTCTGCGGCACATTGGCCTCGCGTCTCACCCTGCGGCCAACAAAGCAACCCTCCCGTCTCTTCCGTTTCCGACGCCGCCGCCCATTTTTTCCGCCGACTCTTCTAGCTGTCGCCGCCTCCACATCCGCCCAGCAACGCTGCCCTCTCCCCCCGTCGCCTTCCGCCACTGTTTTGCCGTCGGGGAGCAAACTGCTTCCCCCCGCGGCTTCCCCCACCACACAGCCGCCCGCGACCAAGAAGCCGCCTCGCCGCCCCTGCACGCTCGTCGGACGCCGTCACACTCGTCGCACGCCGGCAGGGCAGCTAGCTGGTCTGTGGGCGCCGCGACTCCCCTCGCCGGCCGTCTCCTTCGTCGACGCCCGCAAGCTGTTCGATAGTTTGTCAAGGTACGAAGTGGACTCCGCCGACGAGTTCTTTTTCCACAATTTTCTTTGCGACTCCAACGATCCGTCGTCCGACAACGAGGAGGAGATATTGGCTGCCGTGTTGGTCCATCACCACCTCAACAGCCAACGGCCGCTATTTCTGGCTCCATTCCGGGCCACCTTCCGGCGTTGAATCGCAACCGAGAGAGCGGGCATTATTTGTATTTGGCTTGTAAAACTATACTATTTATTTGGGCGGCCAGACTATTTGTCTTGTTAAACATTTTCATTTCACAATATATTTGAATGCAAATCAATGTAAAATTGGGTGACCAGACGGCCACGCCTGCACATATGGGTCGACGCGTTGGGCGCTATTCTTTAGAACGCCCGGATTCGATCGCGCCGGTGTTTGTCGATTATTTACGTCGTTGCCATGTCATTTGCTTGCGTGTTGCACTTTGCCATGTCATCATATGCATTTCGTATCATGTCATCATGTGCATTTCATTTTGCATACGTGTTCGTCTCATGCATCCGAGCATTTTCCCCGTTGTCCGTTTTGCAATCTGGCACTCCTATGTCTCCCTTCGCCCCCTTTTACCTCTTTTCGTGTGCGGGTGTTAAACTTTCTCGGAATGGCCCGAGGTTTGCCAAGCAGCCTTGGTATAACACTGGTAGACCGCCTGTCAAGTTTCGTGCTATTTGGAGGTCGTTTGATACTCCAACGGTTAACCGGGTAACCGTAAAGCCCTTTTTTGTTTGCAGCCCAACACCCCTTTCAAAGTGGCCCAAACTCCATGCTCTCAGTCGTTCGATCACGATCGCGTGGCCGAAAACCGCACCTCATTTGGAGTCTCCTAGCTCCCTCTATCTATAAATATGTGCCTCCCCCGAAATTTTCGGGTCCAAACCCTAGCCAACCTCCCCCTCCGCGCGCCGGACATGTCCATCCCTCCGCGGGACATCCGCCGCGCGTCCCGACGAATCCGCCGCCGCCACGTCGCTCCGCCGCCGTCTCGCCGCCCGAGAGCCTGCGAATCCAGATCCGCCCCTTGAGCCCGGCCCGCGCCGCCCTGCAGCCGCCTGAGCGGCCGTGCCGCCGCTGCGCGCCTCCCGCCGCCTCGGCCGCCGTCCGCCACCTCGCCTCGGCCCGCCGCCGCATCATCGGCGATCGCCAGCGGCGCCGCCGCCGCCGCGCCGCGCGCCGGCGCCGCGCCGCCGCCGCCGCCTCCGCGGTCGCCCGGCGCCCTGCGCGCCCGGCACGATCCGGTGCCCTTCGCGGCGCCGCCCCATCTCTGGCGAGAGCCCGGCCTGCCTCGGTTCGCGCGCCGCCCCGATCTGGATCTGGATCCACGAGGTTGACTTCGTTTTTTGCCTAAGTCCCCGTAGTTTTCTGCATTATGTTGTTCTGTTCATCGTGCCATAACTCTGCATCCGTAGCTCCGTTTCGTACGTGTAATATGTCAAATTGTTCGCCTCGACGAGTACATCATTTAATATCATTGCATCATTTTCATTTGAGCTCATCTTGATGCCCGAAATGCTGTTAGAAAAGGGCTATGTGATGTTAGTTTCAGATTCTTATCAGAACATGCACTTTTGTCATTTTTGCCATGATTGATGTGTGCACCCTATGAACTTGAGTCCTACATATGTTTTTTAATATGCCATGCCATCTTTACAGGGGTGTATGCCATGTATTTTTTGTGATCTCTGTGGTGACTAGCACAAGCATGCAAACTAGGCTTCATGATGTTGCTGATTTCAGCCCCTGTTCTGCTGATATTTTTATGCCATGTAAACTTGATGCTACCGAGAGATCCATGCTTATTTTGAGATACTTCAGTAAGGATGTTTTGAACATATGGTTATTCTCTATCCATCCATTCCCTTGGTTGCAATTATGGAGTGCCATAGCTTGAGTCAATCGAGCTCTATTTTTGCTATAAAATGTTTCCTGGCAGATTGTTTACATGTTATTCAATTTTGCCAAGGTTGTTGTGGTTGATCCGTGTATGCTATGATGTTGTTCTTGCCATGTATAGCTTCTATGCCATGTCTTCTTGATGGATGTATGCTTAGTTTATCATGTATTGCTCTGTGGTGAGTGATTCAAGCTCACCAACATGCCTACTTATTGTTGTTCCTGCCATGTTTAAATCTGTAATATAATTTGCCATGTTTACATGGGTGCCATCATATCTTCTGATCCTTTTTGGCTTATGGTCATTAAGGGACTTTTGATCTATGCTTTGAGTAGAATCATGCCATGCCTTTGTTTGCCATGATAAGTTCCTGTAGCATGTCGTTTGATAGCTCTAAACATTGCAACCTGATGTTATTTCCTGATAAGTCTGAAACTGTTATTATTTGCAATTTTGCCATGTGTTTTTGAGCATGTTCTAGTGATTTCTGGAGATAGCTCAGTGTTCATGTTTTGTCATGCTTTACCTGTACATCATGCCCATGCCTTTTGTTATCATGTTGAGATTCTGTAGCATGTTGTTTTGATGCTTGCAATATGCCTAGTTGCTGTTTTGGACAGCTTGTCCTTTAAACTTGTTTCATGTGTATGTGTTGAACCGTTGCTCCGTTTTGAGTGTGCTCAATATGAAACTTGCTTAGAATTGCATGTAGTTTCATATTATCATGTTGCATCCTTGTTTTGAGGTGTTTGCTTGATGTTTGTATGCATTTTGCATCAATGCCATGTTTATCTTGTTTTGCTCATATCTTCTAGGCCGTAGCTCCGAATTAAATGAACTTTATATGTAACTTGACTAGAATTTCGTGTAGATCATCGTGGTGCATCTTAACTTGCTGTTTAAAAACTTGAACATAAGGTTTATTCAGATCTGGACCAATTTCGAAATTTGCATATGAGGACTTACCGGAATTGTTCTATGTTGTTCCCGGCCTCATTTAAACTTGCCTTGATGTGTTGCTCTTGTTTGCATCATCTCTTGCCATGAGTAGCCTCATCTAGCCTTGTCATGCATCATGCTTGTTGTGCATCATGTCTTGTCTATGTGTGGTGTGTTTACTATGTTGTGTGCTTCTTCTTGTTAGTTCTGTTTTCGTTGCGATCGTGAGGATTCGTTCGTCTCGCTTGGTTCGGCTTCATCCGTTCGTCTTCTTCATGGACTCGTTCTTCTTCCTTGCGGGATTTCAGGCAAGATGACCGCTACCCTGGATCTCACTACTATCATTGCTATGCTAGTTGCTTCGTTCTATCGCTATGCTGCGTTACCTATCACTTCTTTGCTCAAGCCTCCCAAATTGCCATGTCGCCTCTAACCTTTGACACCTTCCTAGCAAACCGTTGTTTGGCTATGTTATCGCTTTGCTCAGCCCTCTTATAGCGTTGTTAGTTGCAGGTGAAGATGAAGTTTGTTCCTTGTGGAACATGGAGATGTTGTTCCTTGTTGAACATGTTTACTTGTTGGGATATCACAATATCTATTGTTTAATTAATGCATCTATATACTTGGTAAAGGGTGGAAGGCTCGGCCTTATGCACAGTGTTTTGTTCCACTCTTGCCGCCCTAGTTTCCGTCATATCGGTATTATGTTCCCGGATTTTGCGTCCCTAACGGTCGGGTGATTTATGGGACCCCTTGACGATTCGCTTTGAATAAGACTTTTCCAGCAAGGCCCAACATTGGTTTTACATTTGCCTCACCAAGCCTTTTTCCCTTGGGAGTCGAGCATCCCGAGGGTCATCTTTATTACCCCCGGCCGGTGCTTGTCTAGCGTTGGTCCAAACTAGAACACCGTGAGGACCATCCCTTGGCAACTTGATTACGTCGGTACTGCGCTTAGCTTATCCGGTCGTGGCACGAGGCGAGATCTGTGGCTACTATCGAGGATGTCGGCCGCGCCGGGAGGTCTTGCTGGTCTTGTTTTATTGCTGTCAAAATGTCTTGTGGCAGGATTCGAGGCGATCGGGTCTTCGGGGAGAAGGAATATCCTTCGTTGATCGCGAGAGCTTATCATGGGCTAAGTTGGGACACCCTGCAGGTTTGAACTTTCGAAAGCCGTGCCAGCGGTTATGTGGCAGATGGGAATTTGTTAATATCCGGTTGTAGTAAACTTGAAGTAAACTCTTCTAAAATACACCAACCGTGTGCGTGCGTAATCGTGAGTGTCTCTTTTGGGGTTGATCGAGAGGAGAACACGGTTTCGGGTTATGTCGGCGTAAGCGGGGAGTTCAGGATCACTTCTTGATCATTACTAGTTGACGACCGTTCCTTTGTTTCTCTTCTCGCTCTCATTTGTGTATGCTAGCCACCATATATGCTTAGCCGCTGCTGCAACCTCACCACTTACCCCTTCCTTTCCCATTTAAGCTTTGCTAGTCTTGATACCCATGGTAATGGGATTCTTGAATCCTCTTGGCCTGATTACTACACCACCGAGTTGCAGAGTACAGGTTTGCGATGATCATGGCCGAGAGCGATGCTTGCTTGTCTTGAGTTCTTCTTACGCTTCTTCGATCGGGGATAGGTTCCGGTCGGCAGCACTGGCTAGCGAGGTGGATGTCGTTTGAGCTTCTGTTTATGTTTCATCCGTAGTCGGATGTTGATCTTGTATATGATGTTGATGTATTCTTGTGGCTTTTGTGCCTTATGTATGTATCCTCATCTATTATGTAATGTTGATGTAATGATATCCACCTTGCAAAAGCGTTTCAATATGCGGGTCTATCCTTGGTGGGACCGTCGAGTTCCTTTTGGATAGGGTCGCATATTGGGCGTGACAGTTGCCGACTCATATCAAAAACCAGGGCGGACATCGGGCGGCCGGCCGAACCAAACGGACAAAAAGCGGACGAAATCGCCGTCCGTTTGGGTCGGCCCGTTGAAGTGCTCTTATTTTGCCAAACGGACCCAATTTATAAATCACCCCAACTTATAAGTCATAAGTTGCTCCACCCCAACTTAAAACTTATAAGTCATCCCCTTTTGTGTGGGTCCCACAACCTTTACATAAAAAACAGGGTGAGAAGGTGTGATCAGGTGACTTATAAGTCAGGTGACAACCAAACCGACGTGACTTATAAGTCACTGGTTTTAAGTCACCTGACTTGTAAATCAGTGACCTATTGGAACCAAACAGGCCCTTATCTTTATGCCTTTATGGGTGTGTTTGGTTGCCGTGTGCAACAGTGCCTGCATCGCATACACTTCTCAACTCAGCCTGGCTATGCAAATGCAGCCTCAAATGCACCATATGCATGTTGTTTGGTTGCCTACATGCCCTCTTACCTGCATGGGCTGAACCACACTACCTGGTGTTTGGTTGCCTACATGTTAGTCCACAAACCCAAGGCATGGTGTTTGGTTGTATGCAAGGCCTGATGTGTGGTAACCTCTTTGGCTAGTTGGTGAGGTTACCACCACACTTCGGCAACACACATCATAAGCACAACAGAGTATAAACAGAGCATCAACTAGCATAATTCAGATATAAGCAGTACCACAGATATAACAGTTCAACGCATAAACCATCAACTAGCATAATTTGATAGTACGCTCGAAAGAGGTGGCCCGGCCCTACTCCTTGGCGGCGAAGGCGTCGTCGTGCTTCCTGCACTTGTTGATGACCTCAATGCCATCGTCGTCGAAGATGATGACCTTGAGGGTGTCGGGAGTGAGGAGCTTGAACGTCACCATGTAGCCGATCTTGATCTGATGAACGGCTGCGTAGGTGGTCCAACCCTGATCCAGGGTCACCCTGCCGTTCATCAACTTGACTGTCACCTTCCAAGAGCAGCCAATGTTGTTCCTAAGCTTGAACTCCGTCGGCACCGCGACGAAGTGCTTGGTGAAGTCCAGGGGCATGGGGATGCACTCAAGCTTCGGTGCAAGGATGACCTTGCAGAAGTGAGTTGGGCCATCCTCCTGATGGTAGTGGCCGTAGTTGCGGCGCTTGTTGTCGGGGGGCTCCTCCATGCCCTCGTCGTCGCCACCCTCAGGCGTCTTCGGGTCTTCCTCGGCGGTGGCCGGCAGCACAACCTCATCGGGCATGGGTGAACGGGCTCCTTGCCCTTGTTGTCAACGGCCGGGAGCACCTCCGTGCCCATCTCATTGGTATCCTCGATCTGCACACAAGTCATGGAGTCAGGCATTGCACAGAGTTCATGGCTAATTCAACAGCTTGTAGTTAAAATGGCATGACTGTCACTCTTCTCCTCCTCTCCATCCCCCCTATATTTACTCACCACCCAAAGACTATTTACCTACCCCTCTCTTCTCTCTTGTCAACCTTCCTCCTCCCCATCGCCATGAGCTCTAGCTCCAGCTCCAACGCCAACCCCTTCCTTGGGGTATTGGTGGAGGGCCTTCTTCCTCGGGTGGGACGGTGGTGGCGGACCAAGTTCGATAACACCATGGAGGTGTGATCGAACTTGCTCCATGCCGGACATGCGAATCTAATCTAATGCCGTGCTCATGAAGGCCACTAAAGAAGAGTGAAGACGCGATTCTCGACCCATGAAGGCGTGATGGCAATTGACATCATCCGCTGGGCCATGAATCAGGCCGTCTCCGACGACCCTAAACAGAGGAAGAAGTGGTGCAAGTACAAGACGTACTGGGCTCCTAATGACCGCCGTGCCGCAGTGTACTGGGAGACGGCTATCGTGCCGCCGGCGCTCATCGGCGGGAAGCGTAAGGAGGAGGAAGAAGAGGCGGTGCACATGCCAGCTAGGGCGCCGGAGCCAGTCTGTCCTACCTGGCAGATCGACCTCGACTCCGCCGAGGACGACGAGGACGACTCGCCGGCCCGCACGGCGATGAAGAAGAAGATGAAGGCCAGCGGCTCGACTAGCCGCTCCGCACGCCGGTGACGGCCGCCGCGGTCAGCCGGTGTCTGTTGTGTACCCCCTTTCCCCGTATTCCCCTATCCCCCAATCCCGAAATCTACCTTATGCATTCCGATCTTGCATGTATGAACTCGTATGAACTGCTATGAACTCGTATGAACTACCCCTATGCTTATCTACCTCTATTCCCCATTCCCCTCCGTCGTGGATCGAATCTATCGCCGTGGATCGAATCTAGCGTGCATGTCGAAGAGAGAGAAGTGCTTACCGCCATTGATGGAGTCTGGTGGTCTTCTTCCTCTGCTCTGATCCGCCGCCGCTGGTGATGGAGTCCGATGGTCTTCTTCCTCTGCTCCGATCCGCCGCCGCCGGTGAGAGTTGAGAGAGTGGGGAAGAGTGAGGAGAGGGAGCGGTGAGGGGCGGTGAGGCAAATAACTGCCGGTGCTTCGGGAAGCAAGGAGGCTTCTCGACGGTGGCCGCGCGCGTGCAGCCGCGCCTGCCCACGTGCACCGCTCGGGCCTGGCCCTGAAGAAACTGCCGATTCATGCGTTTCCAGCGAGGCAGGCCCAGTGCTGCTTTAAACATCGTGCTATGCAGACCCAATAGTAAAACTAGGCAACCAAACAGCCCACACTCATCCCGCTCGGTCTTGGTTGGGCTCGATGCGGGCAACCAAACACGCCCTATAGCATCCTAAAACACAATCGGACCAGGAAGCTACAAAGACACGAGATCAGTCACATCACACAGATAAATGCAGCACGAACAGTACGGAGTACTCCATATTGACGAGCTATTGGCGCTGGCATGCCGCTGACAGAAAATTGACAGTGCTCCCCCTGCCGTGGGACAGCGAGGGGACTCGGGGTTATCTATGAGAAGCACAAAGATTCACCTTCCACTTTGTTGGACGCCTTGTTCTGCTTCATTTGTCATTTTACTACTGAAACTCCGAGTTTGCCCTCGCAAAAAAAAAAAAAAACTCCAAGTTTGCGACAGCCGTCGCGCATCTGCTTACCTTCACTTTGACTGCGGGCATGTGGTCTCCGTATGGGTACACTGCATGGTCGTATGCTTGTGCACACAACTGAAACAGCTTGCTTGGTCTGCAAGTCAAAGGACTGTTACCGTGTTCACTTTTTATAGCATACTACTCCCTCCGTTCCAAAATATTTGTTTTTCTAGGCATTTCAAATGGACACAACATACGGATGTATGTAGACATATTTTAGTGTGTAGATTCACTCATTTTACTCCGTACGTAGTCACTTGTTGAAATCTCTAGAAAGACAAATATTTCGGAACGGAGGGAGTAGTACTATAGATTGCTGATAGTGCACTCTATCTTTCCCATCTCTCTGCTGTTAATGCTGTACTCTTATTGAATTATGTAAACTACAGTATATGCTAGTGAAGATTCTCTCAGAACTGAACATATTTCCTACATTGCACATTGAATGAAGAGTAGACTACAAGGGCCTCTGTGATTCTAGGATTTTTCAAGGATTAAAATCCTTAGAACTGTTTTCTACGAGGGGCGTTTGATTCATAGGATTGAATTATGTAAGAATTTTCCCCAAAATGATTTCTTTGCACTATATTGTAGAGATTTTAACATCCACTAAAACCTCTTGAAAAGATTTTTTTGTTTTTTGCGGGATGCAATCAAACGTAACAAAATTCTATGGGATTCGAATGGACATGATATTGCAATCCTATGTGTTGAGTATATTGATTATTAGGAAAGACTAGATAGACTAGGATTAGTTCTGGCTTGTCTTGTACTCCAAGTTGATCATTATACTCCTATATATATGCCCACGAGGCTCAAGCAATACAACAACTATTCCACCAATCCCTCTCTCCCTTCTAACATGGTATCTATCGCAAGTCGATCCTAAACCCTAGCCGCCACCGCTTCCTTTTCTTGCGCCGCTTCGGGCGGTTCGCCTCCATGACCGCCGCCGGGGCAGCGCCCGCACCTAGGGTTCGTCCGCCCGGCCGTGTTGGCCGGCTGCCCTAGAGAGTCTTTTTCCCGATCCTTTGATCCGGGTTTTTTCTCTCCCGCCGGTCGTTTTGATCGACGTCTACTTTTTGGTTTTCATCTTTTCTTGATCGGTTTGCGTCGCCCACCGCCGCCGTCGACACCTCGCGCCTCTACTCCGACATCGGCGCAACCGGCCGGCTACTTCACCGACCCGGCGGCCTCGCGTGACAGCAGCCCTCAAGGCCGTCGTCCATGCGCCCGGCCCGCCCGTCGATCTCGCCCGGCCGCCACCGCCATGTTCGACCAGGACTCTGCATCACCCGACCCGGCGGCCTCGCGCCATGCGGCGGCCAATCATAGCCGCCCGCCGTCCGCCGCCCGCTGGCTTCATCTCGGACTCCGCCACCACGCCTCCACCGAAGCGGCGTCCCCGACCTCGCGGCGATCGGCAATCATCGCTTCGCCGCCGCGATCCGCCTCATCTACGCCAGGCGACCGACCCGCCCGTCGATTCTACGCGCCTCCGCGGTCTCGTGAAGATCGTCTCCGAGTTCAGCGCGCCCCCGCCATCGAGCAACGGGCTGCCGCTGCGTCGCCCCGTCGGGCCGCAGCACCGCCGCCCCGTGGTTCTTCTCCGGCTGCACCGACCAGCGTCACGCTGCGTCGCCCGCCGGGCCGTAGTGGTGCTGCCCGCATGATCTACCGCCAGCGCCGAGGCCGTCCGCTCGAGCCGTCCAGTGGCTGCACTAACCCTCGCGCCGCCGCTGCGTCGCCCCGTCGGGCCGTAGCGGCGTGTACGCGGTCCACGCCGCCGTCTCGAGGCCGCCCACGCGGTTGCACCACCGCGCGCCGCCGGCTGTGCCGCTTCGGGTTGTAGCACCGCTGCCCGCTGCCCTCGCGACCGTCCCGAGGTCTTCCGTCGTCGCCCCGACCTGCCCGCCGCCGCTGCGTCGCCCCTTCTGGCCGTAGCGCCGCGACCCATGGTCCCTCGCCGTCCCCGCACGTCGACTTCGTGGCATCGCCCGACCACCTCCTTTGGCGCTGAACGCCATCGTCGCGCCGGTCTTAAATCCATTGTCGGGTTCTTCGCCTACGCCGAGCACCGCCGCCGCGCTCCTGACCTAGCCGCCGCCGCCGCCGTCAGGCCGCCGCTGCCGCTCTTCTTTTGTAGCCGCCGCCGCTACCCGATAGCCGCCGCGAGCCGCCCGTCCACCTCGCCGTCTTCATCCAAAGACCAGCCCGTCGCCCGGCGTCGTCGTCATCTACCCCGACCGCTTCATCTACTCCGATAACCGCGGGCGACATTGGCCCCGTGTCGATTGGCGCCGCAACCGTCGTCGAGTCCTTCTCTGCTGGCCTCTCCGACTTCTTCGAGATGGCGTACAGCTCGTGCAGGTCCTCATCTCGCATGCCCGGTCCGGCAACACCGCCGCGTGCCTTCGTCCACGACGTGTCCCCGGGCCCGGCAAGCCTGGTGCGGCGCTTCGTCAACTTCGTCTTCGTCCGTCTGCGCATGCCCGGTGCTGGCAACACCGACGCGTGCCTTCGTCTACGATGTGTCCCCGGGGTTGGCAACCCCGGCGCGACGCGTCGTCAACATTATCTATTTCCTGGCGCACCACTACTTCGACACCACTGCGCCCACGACTAACTCGGCGCCTCATTGCGCTCGCGGCTCCATGGCGACTTTCTCGACACCGGCTCCCTCGACTCGACATCGACCACGGCATTCCTCGCACGGCTACCTCGACCACGGCTCCACCACCCACGCTCTCGGCTACATCGACAAACGGCACAAAGGGCTACCACCTGCTTGAGCAACCTTGTCGGTTTTTACTCCAGCCACAACTCCGCGATGCATCGACCGTTACGACTGTGGGGGGGTGTCCGGGTGGGTTTTGAACTCGCGCCCTCCAGCTATGGTAAGCATATGCAATACAACCTGGGTTGTTGTGTTTTTTTTTCTGGAATACACAAGGTTGCGTATCATTCCATTGATAGGGTGGGCGCAGAAATTACACGGGTAGTGACTTTAGGTATCGTACACACGTATGGCGGCACCTAAAGCGCAAGAGGGAACATAGGAGGGGAGGTTGCTTTTCAAAAAAAGCTTTATCTATTGTTTTGAAGTTAATTTCTTTTTCGTTGTTGAAACAAAAAAATCTTGAAATTTTTAAATTGATTTTTCCCTCTCACATGTGCATTTTTTTATCATGAGCATGGCATTTTTACTAACTAATATATGGCACTTTGGTTGCTTAGAGGATGGTAGTTTTATTATCAACAGCATTTTCATTTTAATAATTAATAACATGTCATTTTTATTATTAAGAGGATGTCATTTTTATTAAAATAAAATGGCGTTTTAATAATAAGAGGATGGCATTTTGGTCTATAAGAGAATGACATTTTATTATAAAAGGATGGCATTGTTTGAATTTGATCATGACATTTCTTTTAAAGAGAATGACATTTTTATTATAATAGGATGGCGTTTTTTTAATTTTGATCATGGCATTTTTTTTATAAAGAGGATGGCATTTTTATTATAAGTGGATGCCATTTATTATGAAGAGTAAGTCAATTTTTATAAAGAGGATGGCATTTTTTATTATAAGAAGACGGAATTTATTATAAAGAGGATGCCATTTTTATTGTAAGAGGATGGCATTTTTATTATTAGAAGATGACATTTTTTTATCATGGCATTTTTCATCAAGGCATATTTTTATCATGGCATTTTTTTATAAATCTGCCATGCATGATTTATATATGATGAATTTATATATGATGACATTTTTCCTTTTTTCTTGTACTAGTTGTTCTACATAATAACTCTTTTGAGATGCGCGTGCGAACGAATCTATTGATGGTGTTCCTCCCCAACGACCGAACGCCAGATATTGATGTCCTTTAATTAATACCCCTTCGTATCAAAATATGAAATATTTTTCGACACTATCGTAATGTCAAAACGCGTATTTTTTTTATACGGAGGGAGTACATTTTAAACTAAAGTAGGGAAACATCCTAAGATAAAGAAAGTACCAACAATTATCAACGGGACATGACCGATCTTCCTGGCTCGTAGCAGGTACAGCAGAGATGTGACGAATCGTTGGTGCAGAGGGACAAGCTGAGGTGCAGGGCCGATCTTCCTGTCGGAAGGAGCCAAGGAGGTGCCAATATTTTGTTTCCTCCCGTTTTCGTGGAGCTCATGGGCCGGCGCTGCATCCCCGGGGGGCCGCAAGCTCGCAGGACCGGCCCCTCCACAACACTGAGTTGCAACATGAGATGCATGCACGTACCGGCGCAATGCTCTCGGAGCGTCGAACACGCGGGCCAAGGCTATCTCAATGGAGATCTTCGTGTCTTTCCTCGTTTCCCTGTCGGCGCGGCGATGCATGCACGCGTCCGACCGGCCGGTGACATGACGGCGACCCGGGTGATCGGTTCCGGAGAAAAGGTCGGGCTTTCAGTTCTCCAACACGGACACGGGAAACCGTAATGTCTTTAGGCTTCTTTAATTTGCACTCCAGTGTGATGTGCAGTGCACACTTTTTCATTCGTGGGGCTGAACTGGCTAGAAGCAAGATGCGCGTATGTCGTAGTAAGTTCTAACATCTGATTTCTTTTTGAGCAAAAGTTCTAACATCTGATGCCAGAAGGAGCTGTGTAGACGACGCGGTGAATCTTCCCGTTTGTGCTGAATACGGGCCTGCGTTTCTGGGAGCACGTCGGTAGATGTCAGCGCAAAGTCCCACTACTTCCAGTATACAGGTCGGGTAGTATACTTTTCTCACTTGTTTTTTTTTTTTCAAAAAATAAGGGGTCATGTTTTCTTTCTTTAATTTTATGGTGAAATTTGCACCATTTTCTGGTCATGTTAGCAAGGCACGCGAAAATTCATGTTCATGCGAAAGTTCTGTTCTATTAGCTGAGGTTGAACATTTTTGTAGCAGATGCCGGCGTTGATTAACTGTCATGGGCTTCAAAGACCGAGCAGGAGGTGAATGTTTGATCTAGCTAGCTATTGGCACTTCAACACTACAACCCAGTTTATTGGGCAAATTGCACCAAGCGGCCAGTTACTGTCTCCTCTCGTTTGAGCAAGCCGAATCAAATCCCCGGATTTCTGACTTTAGATGGCGCATGTAGGTAGTGGATCCTGAGACCTATAGCGCCAAAACAGAAACCGGCGCTCACGCGAACGGCAGCAGGCCGCGGTCCATTAAGCGTGGCTCCGCCACTCGCTGAAAAGAAAAACAAATTCTTTCGCTCGATCAACTCGCCTTGCTCGAATTTGTTTTTCCACCCGTGTTGTGCTGCTGCTTCAGGAAAAAAAAACTGTCCTCCGTTATTTTTAATATGTTCGTGAAATAAAAAAAGTTCATGGATTTATTAAATTCTTGTGGGTTTTAAAAAGTTCATTAATTTGAAAAAAAACACACAGGTAAAGAAATCACCAATTTTGAAAAACGTTCACTGATTTCGAAAAAAGTTCAATTTTTTTAAAAGTTCATCAAATTTGAAGAAAATTTTTGTCAATTTTGAAAACGAAAGTTCATCGATTTTGACAAGAGTACATCAATTTTGAAAAAAAGTTCATGAATTTGAAAAAGGTTCAGGCATTTAGCAAAAGATAAAATAAAACAAAATAGAAACATAAAAATAAATAAGTAAAAATAAAAACCAAGCAAAACCGTTCAAAAATAGAAAATAGAAGAAAGAAAAAAAGGAAAGAAAGAACTAAATTAAAGAAGAAAATACAGAGAAAAATATGTTACTAATCAGGTCTGGTGAGGTGGGCTTTTTCTTTAACCGGACTATCCCCCTTTCCATTACTAAGAACAGAAATACATCAGTCTGTGAACATGGAGAGGGGAGAGCGAGTTCAACGCACTGCTAGGAAACCCACTGCACTCGCCCGCCATCGAAACGAGTGCTATGGGGTGAAAACCTAAGCAGCACCAAAATAAAACTAGCCCTATTACACGGTGAAGGAATCACCCGCAAGCTCGAGAGTAATAGTCTGTGTTTTTGACCATCAAACATAAACCTACTACCAAAAGAAACACAGCCACCAGAGATCTACTTCATTTCTCCAATCTTGGTTAACGCATCACAGGCCCTCATCAGCATCAAAGTTCCATTGCGAATCATCTCTGCACCAACTCGAAGTTGCTTGATGTCATCTCCAGCCTATAGACCTGCCCAATACAAGAGAAAAGAAACTGCCGTAAAAACGATCTCAACAGGATATTTGATCATTTTCTTCTCAAAAGTAGCTCTATTCCAGGCCAACTAGATGGACCAGGTAACAGCTCCCAAGGCCACAGTATAGAATGGATCATACCCAGGTAGGAAAGAGTAGCACCAAACAAAAAACTACCAGTAGTTACGAGGGCATAAGTCAGTCCCAAGGGTAATCCCAATTGATCGCCAAACGACCTTGGCAACAGGGCAGTCAAAGAACAAATGTTGAGAAGTTTCAACTTGTCGGCAAAAGGAACACATAGGGTTCCCAGGCCATTGACGCTGCCGAATCACCTGTCTAGTAAGTATCACATCCTAAGAGAGTTGCCATACGAAGATTTGAATTTTTAGAGGGATTTTGGCCTTCCAAATCCACTTGTGGTTACATCCACTAAGAGGTTTTTCAAGCCATTTATAAATGGACTTGGTAGTAAACCTACCAGACTTGTTCAAACTCCAGTAAACATAGCAATGTCGCCAGCTAAATGCATATTGCATACCTGATCACGCAGTTTATGTTGGGGAACATTGCATGGAAAAAAAAAATTCTACGCACACGCAAGATCTGTCCATGGAGATGCATAGCAACGAGGAGGAGAGTGTGTCTACGTACCCTCGTAGACCGTAAGCGGAACCATTTAGTAACACGGTTGATGTAGTTGAACTTCTTCGCGATCCAACCGATCAAGTACCGAACGTATGGCACCTCCGCGTTCACCACACGTTTAGCTCAGTGACGTCCTCACCTTCTTGATCCAGCAAGATGGGGAAGTAGTGGATGAGTTCCGGCAGCACGACAGCGTGATGATGGTGGTGGAGATGCTATCTCCACAAGGCTTCGCCTAAGCACTACGAAATATGACCGAGGGACGAAACTGTGGAGAGGGACGCCACACACGGCTAAGAGATTGTCGTGTGTTATGTGTGGCACCCCCTCCCACATATATATAGGTGGGGGAGAGGGGATGCAGCCAAGATGCACCCCAAGTGGGGCCGAATCCCACTTGGGCTCCTGCCCCTAGCCGCAGCCCCCTTGCCTTTTTAGGCGCGCGGGGAAAGGCAGGGGAGGGAGACCCCCCCCCTTCCCATGAGGAGGGGAAGGCAGGAGGGGCTATCCCTCCTCCCTTTCCTTCCCTAGGGACGGAGGCTAGGGAGAGGGGCACGCCAGCCCCTTGTGGGCTGGTGTGTCTCTCCCCTTGGCCCATTAGGCCCATAGACCTCATGGGGGTGTCCGAAACCCCTTCCAGCAATCCGATGACTACTAGGTGCACTCCAAAACTCTTCCGGTGTCCGAATATCATCGTCCTATATATCAATATTTACCTCTGGACCATTCTGGAGCTCCTCGTCATGTCCGTGATCTCATTGGGACTCCGAACAACATTTGGTCACCAAATCATATAACTCGTATAACACTATATCGTCAATGAACGTTAAACATGCGGACCCTAGGGGTTCGAGAACTATGTAGACATGACCGAGACATCTCTCCGGTCAATAACCAATAGCGGAACCTGGATGCCCATATTGGTTCTTACATATTCTATGAAGATCTTTATCGGTCGAACCAAAATGACAACATATGCAATTCCCTTTGTCTGTCGGTATGTTATCGTCGGTATCTTCATACCTAGTTGAAAGTGCGTTATATCGACTAGAGGGGGGGGTGAATAGGCGATTTTTATGAATTCTTCACTAAGGAATTTGCGGGTGAGGAAATTCCTTAGCGAAGAACTACTTGCAGCGGAACAAGTACTCAGAAGTAAACATAACAGTATACAAGCATGGTCATCATGATGAAATGAAGACAAGTACGGAGTACAGAAAGCGTAAACACAGGATAACACAAGATGAAGACAAATAGACTGAAGAAATTGAACTAAGGAAATTGACAAAGTCTTCAGTCAAAGTCTTCAAACACAGATATGAACAAGTGCACAACACAGTTATGAGGAAATGAAAGAGTTGAGGAAATAGAACCAGTTGGCTTGGTGAAGACAATGATTTGGTAGACCAGTTCCAACTGCTGTCTCAGTTGTACATCTGGTTGGAGCGGCTAGGTATTTAAACCTGAGGACACACAGTCCCGGACACACAGTCCTCACCGTATTCTCCTTGAACTAAGGTCACACAGACCTCGTCCAATCACTCGTGGTTAGTCTTCAGGTGACTTCCGAACCTTCACAAACTCGGTCACTCGGCAATCCACAATTCCTCTTGGATGCTCTAGACCATGACGCCTAACCATCTGCAAGAAGCACAGTCTTCAAAGGTAACAAGCGTCGGATCCACGCAGGATCAATCTCTTCAGTCATGCTCAATCACTTTGGGTTTGTAGGTGTTTGGGTTTGGGTTTTCCTCACTTGATGATTTTCGCTCAAAGTCCTCGGAGGATGGGATGCTCTCAATTGACAAGTGTCAGTTTCTCTCGGAGCAGCCAACCAGCTAGTGGTTGTAGGGGACAACTATTTATAGCCTAGGGAGCAGCCCGACATGATAAGACATAAATGCCCTTCAATGATATGACCGTTAGGTGGGAAGATATTTTGGGACAACTGGCGCGTAGCACAGCAACGGTCGGAATTTTGAGTGTCTAATTCCTCAGGGCTATTATGTTCCTCACAGTGTAGGCAATCCGCACTGGCGAATTCCTAACTCCTCAGTCAGAACAAATTCCTCAGAGACCAGAAGAACTCCGTCTCTGTCACTGAAGAATATGACTGATCTGTATGAGATTTCCAATGGCTTCACTCGAAGATATTGGTAGGTATAGGATTTTGAGTTGAGCATCACTTGAAATTTTTTCCTTAGTATTTCCTCGACCCCCTTTAACAGTACGGTGTTTCCTATGACTCAAGAAAGAGAAAATGAAACTACGAAAACAAAAGTCTTCACGCTTCATGTTCCTCGAATGAATACCAAGTATTCAAGGTTACACCAATTTCTTCACTTTTAAAGTCTTCAGAAAGTCTTCAGAAATCCAAAGTCTTCAGTCGAAGAACTTCATTTTTAGGGGTCGACTTTCTCTGTAAATATCAAACTCCTCATAGACTTATAGACCTGTGTACACTCACAAACGCATTAGTTCCTTAACCTATAAGTCTTCAATACACCAAAATCACTAAGGGGCACTAGATGCACTTACAATCTCCCCCTTTTTGGTGATTGATGACAATATAGGTTAAGTTTTCAACGGGGATAAACATGTGAAGTGTAAATACTGATATTGAGGAATTTGATTGCAAGATATAGAAGAACTCCCCCTGAAGATGTGCATAGTGAGTAATTTGCTTTTGAAGCAATGCACACTTGAAGAGTAAAATCATGGAGACCTCCCCCTATATCTTGTAATTCATACAAGCATTTGATATATAATATGAAGAATTTGAAATGCATGATGAAATATGGTGACTGATGTAATTCAGCATGCGTGCATTACATTATTGAGGAATAAGCATGCAGAAGAACACATCAAAAGTATCAGGTCACCATAGAGTTTAAGTTTACAACTCGATCCAGCAAAGTTTCAGAAGAACGAGAGTTGTAACTTAGCAAAACACCCATATAAGATAGACCCGCTTGAAGACTAACTCAAATTTCGCCCCCTTTGTCATTGAATGACCAAAAGGGTTGAAAATGAGGACTAACGCCCCTGAAGAATATCATTTTGATGGAGGAGCGCCAACGTTGTTGGGGTCGTTTGTCGTAGTAGGGCCTGCCGCAGTGTCGTCCAAGTCTTCATGCTCGTCTATTTCGCGCGATGAAGAATATGAGCTGGCCACCAAGGAAGGAACCTTGACCTTCTTGTATTTCTTCAGAGGAGGTGCAGACTAGTCAAAATCTTCCTTGAGACCCATTTGCTTCAGATCTTCCTCACCATATATATGTGACAGAATAGCCCAGGTGCGACCGAAGACTTCATGGAGGTAGTAATGGTTTTTCTTCACTGCATTATGTGTAGCAGTCATGTTGTGAAGAATAGAACCAAACTGACGCTTAACCCATTTATGGTTCCGATCCACCTTCTGGTGAAGACTAAGAAGCAGCTCACGGTCAGTCATCACTCTTGGAGCTGTGGCTTGAGGAGCAGACTCGGGTGCATTGGCAGCAGAATCATGAGTGGCAGAATCATCATTGGTGGAATAAGATGTAGCTTTGCAAAACTGACCATCCAATGGACGAATGCCTTCGTCAATGACAGCAGGAGCCTTGCCCTTTTCATCAGCAGAAGAATAGGTCCGCTTGAGGACTTCAATCGGGGGCAAGCAGCTAAGGTGATTCTGAAAATCAGCCTTGTAGTTGAGTGAAGACCTTGTTCTGAGGAATCTCATAATCCAAGGAGCATAAGGCTTCAGCTCAAACGGAGAGAGTGCAACATTTGCCATGGTCCTCATGAAGAAATCATGATAGTTGACAGGAATGCCATGTATGATGTTGAAAAGCAGATTCTCATGATGCCAACAACTTCTTCATCATTCGAGTCGTGGCCTTTGATTGGACTCAAAGTCTTCGTCAAAATGCGATAGATTGTTCTGGGCACATAGAGAAATTCCTTCACGAGGAATTTGGTTCTTGGTGCTTGACCGGGCTTCAGAGGCCTCATAAGCACTTGCATGTAATGAGCAGTGAGCTTAGGCTCTCGGTACAGACGACGAGCACCTTCAAGTGGAGGACTGACTGGCAGGGCATGAAGTAATTCAGAGGCCGGTGCTTTGTAATGAGTGTTTTTGGTCATCCAGTCCAAAACCCAGAAGTTTACATCATCAGCATCTCCTGTGATGTGCAGCGTTGCATAGAATTGAAGGATGAGTTCTTCATTCCAATCAACAATATCTGAGCAGAAGTTCAGGAGGCCTACATCATGGAGCACACTGAGGACAGGTAATAAGCATGGCAGAGTGTAGCGACCCGACCCGAATAGATCAAGTCTCTGTGCTCAGGTGTCATCCCTGGATCAGTAATGCTGACACCACACAATACTTCGAAGGATTTATAACAGAGTAGCAATCACACACTTATTACATCGTTGTCCAAAAGAGGACTTATTACAATAAATATGGCTTAAGGCCATCTAATAACGATAACAATGGAAGACTTGGAAGATAAGTGAGTCCATCAACTCCAGCCGCATCACCGAGTATAGGACCATGACCTAAAACACCTTACTCGTTATGCGAAAAGTCTGCAACATGAAAGTTGCAGCCCAAGCAGGTCATCACATGGAATATGGCAATGTAACACATAGAGAATAATGAATGATAAGCCTGTACTACATGCATATGTGGCTGGTGGAAAAAGCTCTACGGTTACAATTTTGCATAAAGCCAGGTTTTACCTACTGCAAAGGAATAAATTTGTTTAACTATCATGGTGGTTGTTAAACATTGAGAATGGTTGACAGCATCCTCAATCCCAATTAAAAGTAATCCTTAACAAACCCAACAATATTAAATTAGAGTAACATGTTGAGATTCACATGATATTCAAGTACTAGATACTCAAGATGTTCATAACGGGGACACGGCTAATCATGATTAGTTTATACACTCTGCAGAGGTTTATGACTTTTCCCCACAAGACTCGATCGCCTCCGTTTGGTTTCTCGATCTGCAGGGTGTTTGAGAAGCGGATGACCGAGACATAGTCTTTCGTAAGCGCTAGCACCTTACGATGGGTAGACCGTACACCTACATCCCCTACATCTGCTAGTCCACCACTATAAGAGTTATACGACTTAATCAACTATGCGAGCCCATAATGGCTTGTGGCTGCACACGGAAGTTACTAGCATGAATTATCTTATGATCCCTTTGAGCACGGGTGGCGGTCCAAAAAAAAACAGGCAAGTCTGATGGAAACCAGGTGCCTCAATCCACCCAGATGTGTGTTTAAGTTGCCACCTTAGATAAACCATTAATTTAACAATCTCACATCTGTCATGGATATCACTCACCCGATCCACGTCTACTAGCATAGCATGACATAATAAGCAAACGTAGAAGTAACTCCCAAAGGTTTCATAAGTAAAACAGGTAATAGGTACTACCTCAATCTACTTCCCATCCCACAATTTAATTAGATCCTAATCATGCAAGTGTTTGAGGGTTGCTCTAATGCAATAAAACTGGGTAGTAGAAAAGGTATGATCAAGTGTTACTTGCCTTGCTGATGATCCGCGAAACCTAGAGATTCGAAGTAACAAGCGGCACACTCCGGGTGATCTATCGCAGACAAACAACAAGCATACAATAAGTACTTACCTAATGCACGGGTAAAACTCGAATAAAAGATCTAACGAGAAAGTTCAACTTAAGAACCCTGGTTGCAAAAGAAATCGAATCGAACAAAACTACGGAAAACAATCGGCGGAAGAAAACAGTTCGGTTCTAGCAAGTTGAAACTAGGTCAAAATTTTACAGTAGCAAAACTTTGTTTAAATTGATTAGTCGGAACGGCGGTTTGAAACGAAACTCCAGCGCTTGAATCACCGATTCCGTTAAGCGAGCGAGAAGATAAACTAGAACGAAGATCGGATCTGAAATCACGATCAGAAAAATAGCGGAATAAATCCGATTAAAAGAAAAACGACGAACGGTTAGACGAACGGACGTTCGTTAACCGGGAATAACCGATGATCACGTTCGTTGAGACGAACGGTCCGGCGAATGCTCGCTAAACAAAACCGGAAATAAAACCGATCTAGGGTTTCGAAAAAAAAACCGAACAACGGAAAGAAAACCGGAAAAACCGATCTAGGGTTTAAAAAAACTGAACAACGGAAAAAGAAAACCGGAACGGTTTTTAAAAAAAACCGAACCGAGGGGAGGGTGGCGCGGCGCGGCTACCTCGACGAGGCGGGCTCAATGGCGGCGGCTAGGCGGCGGGCGACGGCGGCGGCGGCTAGCGGCGGCGGCGCTTAGTGGCGGCGGCGGTGGCTGCGGGTTGGGGAGAGGGAGGGGGGAGGTTTGTGGGGAGAAGAGGGGGTGTTGGGGTATTTAAGGGGGAGGTGGCTTGGGGAGGGGCAAGCAAGGGAGGAGGAGTCCTCCTCGGATTGGCCCGGGCGGGCGGCTGTGGTCTGTGTGTGGCGCTGAAGGGTTGGGCGGCTGGGCTCTGGTGAGCCCTTGGCCCAAAGCGGGCGCCATGCTTTTTTTAAATATCTCATGCAGAAAAACGAATAAAATAAAATCTAAACGAACTCCAAAATTTACAAGGTAAATTTTCCCGACTCTAAAATGAGTCGAACAAAATGAACTTTTACTCGGGCCTAAAATGCAATTTTTGAAAACACGATTTTTCCCTAAGGCAAATAAACTCCGAAAAATCCAGAATTTGATTTATTTATTAAATCTTCATTTTTTCCTAATTTTTTTGGGAAAGTCGTATTATTCCCTCTCATATTATGATATTGGAAAATTATTTGAAGATGAAATAAATACAATCAAATGATCCTCTTTTTCATAGTTCGAGAAAACACAATATGAAAATTTCGAAATCTCCAACTCTCTCCGAGGGTCCTTGAGTTGCGTGAAATTTCTAGGATCGGCAAAATGCAGGGAAATATGTAATGCATGATGATCTAATGTATAACATTCCAAATTGAAAATTTCGGATGTTACACAGAGATTCCATGTCCACATGAGGAATATGCTCGTGATCGAAGACTTTGTCCTTGTTGAAGAGCAGTGAGGAATAGAAGTTGGCCTGACTGGCGGTCCAAAAGCGCTTCCTTCTAAGATGAGCAGAATCATAGGGATTATAGTCAGTGAAGAACACGTGCTCGCCGAAGAAATCATCAGCCTTGAATTTCTGTTTCCTAGAGAATGGATCCTTTGGCTTGGGGTGAGGGGTGTCAGTCAATTGCATCACCACCTCAGGTTCCACAATCTCAGGTTCCACAGGCTGAGGAATTTCAGCTTCTTCTTCAGTGGCAGCCTGGGTCTTCAATTCTTCATTCACATTTTCTTCAGCACTAGTGGCTGGAATTTCTTCATGGATAGAGGGTGTGGCATGTGGTTCATCAGATCCCATTTGAACTGTAGTTGCTGGGGACTGAGGAATTTGTTGCAATGGTGTGAACAGTGGAGAGTTGGGGTGCTGACTTTCCCAAAAGTCATCATTCAGCACAGGTGTGGTGCAGCCAATGTCCACATCTTCATCTTCTATTTCTTCAATGCCGACCTCTTCAGCAGTAAACTGAGGCATAGGCGAGGAGACAACTGGTGGTGAAGGGATTGGATCCACTTCAATTTCTTCATCCAACTGCTCTGACGAAGCAGCAGAAGGATTCTCTTCATCAGATTCACTTGGAATCACGTAATCTTCATCAAAAGGAACTAGTGCCTTTGATGGTAAGGTAGTGAGAGGAACGACATCAATTCGGTTCTCGAGGGAGCTAGTCAGTGTCTTCATCTTCTTCGGAGCTGAAGAATCTGATGAAGTAGATGCCTTCCTTTTCTTCACAACTTCACGCTCTGCAGCCTTGGTCTTCTTTGCATCTGATGCAGATGGAAGAATTGGAGTTAGTGTAGGCGCAAGAGGAGCAGAGGAATCTGGTTTATTTTCTTCAGGCGCAACTGTTTCAGTTGCCCTGACTTCTTCAATTTCTTCAGGCACAGCCATTGAGGCTTCAGCTGTCCTGACATTTTCTTCAAGCGCAACACTAGTGGAAGCCCTGGCAATATCTTCAGCGGCTGGAATGAAGTCATCAGCCCTGGTACTCTCATTTTCTTCAGTAGCCTGATGTTCATCAGCGGTGCTGGCATGTTCTTCAGTCGGCTAAGCAGATGCTTCAGCCTGAGGATTTTCTTGTTGCGTTGGAGCTGCAACATTGGAAGTGAACTTCTCAGTCAAATTCACAAATCTGACTTTGGCTCCAAGCCAGTCAGCATAGTATCGATCAAATTCATCACTCAGTTGCTTGAACTCAGCTTGCAAGGCAACGAGTGCTTCAGGGGAAAGCTTCAGAACATTTTGCTTCAGAAAGTGCTGTTTCTTGTACTGCGCTTTCTTCACCTTCCTTGCCTTTTCATATTCCCATTTCTCTTCTTGAATGAAGGCAGTCAGCACATGATTTTGACCAGGAGTCAGCTTGAAATCAGGCATAGGGGCGTTGGGGTCCTTGTGCCAGAGATCAATGTAATCGAGGATCAACTTTGGATCCAAAAGTAGAGGCACGTCTGTCCCTTTGGCTCTAGCGGCCCTGATTTGCCTATCTCTGATGATCTCGGCAAGTTCCTCATCATCAGCTTCGTCATCATCAGATGACACTTGGAAGGAAACTTGCTTCTTGTGAGGACTTGGGCGAGAACCTCGTCCAACAGTGGCCTTTGTCTTCAGCAGAGAGGGGCATGTTGAAGAAGTTGGTGCAGCTGAGGAACTAGCCGAAGCTCCTGAGGCAATAGAAATGCCTGTCTTCCTTTGGCACGTGGTGAGATGCACAGGTGCTGAGGATTTGGTCGGAGCAGCTGAGGGTTTTGGCGGAGGAGCTGAGGATTTTGAAGGAGCAGGAACAACTTGAGGAAATGGCCGTGAGGGCTTTGAAGATTCTGGCCGTGAGGGCTTTGAGGATTCTGGGCGTGAGGGCTTTGCTGATGAAGCACTTGGCTTAGGAGCAGGCTTCTTTGGCATCAGAGTCCTCAGTAGTGGCAGCAGCAGCATCAGAGTCCTCGTTGAATTTCCTCACTGCTTCTCTTGCTTGTCTAGCCAACTTGGCCTGGCGCTTGGCGCATTCATCAGGAAATCCTCACCACGCTTGAGGCTAGTGGGATATGCTTCTTGGCCAGGTGCCAATGGAGGTCTTGAGCATGGAGGATTTAGAGCGAATTTCTTCATGTATTTGGGAGTAACATATCTATACTCCCTCCACTCCCGTGCCCATCTCCTCTCTATTCTTTGAATGCGCACCTTGCGCTGATTTTTGTCCTCCTTACCAAAATTGTCCTCATCAGGAGTGCAATAATCCTTGTATATATCATCAGGGATCTCAAAAGCAGTGTTGATTTCAGGCTTCTTTCCTCCCTTCTGTGGCTTCTTTCCATCAACCATTTTCTTCAGCTGAGGAATTTGAACAATGGAATTCTCTGAAGATGTATGCAACTTCTCTTCGAGGAACGCTACAAATGAGTTAAGTTGATGAGAACCTAGTGATTCAGCAGCGAACATGTGTACCTGTGAACAGAGTATAGTTGTGAGGAATTTGGAGAGGTCATATGCGTTCTCAGAAGGTTTTTCAAAAGGAACAAGTTTCAAGAATTTGACCGGATGAGTCTTGAAGAATTTCACTAAGCGTCCTTTGTCTTAGGTTCCAGAGTTGTATAGATCAAAAATCCACACAATTGAGGAATCTTGAAGAAAAATTGTTGCTTAGAGAAATGAATCAAGAGCAGATGACATGTGAGGTGTTCAGTGTGTGAGGATTTGAAGAATAAACATCTTTTGAAGATTTTGTAGAAAACATTTGAATCAATGAGGGTAGTAAAAGTAACTTTTAATTACCCTGGACAAAGAACACGACGAACTAGGAAGTGTAGAAGTGAAGCTCGTCAGTTCAGATATTCCACGCCCTAACTTGGCAGAGGAAGACGGCTACGGCGGCGGCAGAGTGAAGAAATCCGCAGCCGGCACGAGTACGACGACGACGAGGTCGAGGCAGTGAAGCTCTTACTCACCGGCGACGATGAAGTAGCGGCGGCGCTAGGGTGTGAGAAGCTCGAGCGGGAGAGAGAGAGCGAGCGGAGTAAAAGTGAGGTGAGGAAGGGGAGGGGTATATATAGCCGCGGTGAAAAAACCATTCACCCAAAGAAAATGGACAAACGTGCCCCTAACCCTTCTCATTCACTTGACATGTGTCACCCACGTACTGAGAGGTGGTGATCGTGTAAGATCATGGGTGAATAGATAAGTATTATCGTGGAATATGGAATGGTTTGAGCGATAAAGCCGAAAATTTAGATAGGATAAGTTTTAAAGTTCCGTCCGCAAATTCTTCAGCTGACAAGGACACAGTGAAGATTTTGAACGAGTATCAAATAGAACGCACATGAAGAATTTGTGAATAGATTGGGTTGAGTATAGCATAGAGGGGGAAGGGTCCGATCACATTCACTTAGCAGAAAAAGCAACTTGAAGAATTTAGCAATAAGTGAATGTTGTAGAGGACATAAACTCATATATAGCCAATGAAGAAAAACGACGGAAACAGTGAAGATAATGCAAAGTTGAAGAATATGAACAACTGAGGAATTTCAAATAGCGAGAAAAACTCAAATTGAAGATTTTCAACTTTTTGTGGTGGCGTGACCCACCGTATAAGAATGATGATTTCAGACACCGCGTACAATTGTCGTAGGGCTCTAAGAATCAAATTCTCCGTTAATTTCTTCACACTTAGAGGGTTAGTCTTCATTGATTGAAGAAAAACGTTACTTCGTGTGTTGCACATCTAAGTCATCAATTTTGCATAAGTGTTAGGATGAGTGTCCTTTTCAATTCGAAGATTCTAAGATATTTAGCTCACACTGCAACTTGCTAAATCTCTTCTCATCCAAGGGCTTTGTGAAGATATCGGCTAGCTGGTCTTCAGTCTTCACGTGCTCAATGGAGATGTCGCCCTTCAACACATGATCGCGAAGAAAATGATGACGAATATGAATGTGCTTTGTCTTCGAGTGCTGAACTTGGTTGTGAGCAATCTTGATGGCATTCTCATTGTCACAATAGAGAGGCACATTCTTCAAGTTGATGCCGTAGTCCTTGAGGGTTTGCTTCATCCATAGCAATTGTGCACAACACGAACCAGCAGCAATGTACTCAGCTTCAACAGTAGACAGTGATATGCTGTTCTGTTTCTTCGAGGATCAACAGACCAAAGATCGTCCGAGGAAATGGCAAGTGCCAGATGTTGACTTGCGGTCCACACAGACACCAGCATAGTCAGAGTCTGAATATCCAATGAGATCAAAAGCCGAGCCCTTGGGGTACCATAATCCAAGTGTTGGTGTGTGAGCTAGATATCAAAGAATATGCTTCACAGCCTTATGGTGTGATTCCTTCGGTGTAGCTTGAAATCGGGCACACATGCAAACACTAAGCATAATATCTGGCCTAGATGCACATAAGTACAATAAAGAGCCAATCATGGAGCGGTATACCTTTTGATCAAAGTCAATACCATTTTCATCAGTGCATAGATGGCCATTTGTGGGCATAGGGATTTTGACGCCTTTGCAATCTTGCATGCCGAATTTCCTCAGTACATCCTTGAGGTATTTCTCTTGAGATATGAATATGCCATTGCGCTGTTGACGAATTTGAAGACCTAAGAAAAATTTCCACTCTCCCATCATAGACATTTGATATTCTTCAGTCATCATATAGGCAAATTCATCACTATAACATTGGTCAGTATAGCCAAATATAATATCATCAACATTTATTTGGCACACAAACAGTTCACCATCATAAGATTTAGTGAAAAGAGTAGGGTAGAGTGAACCGGGTTTGAAGCCTTTCTTCATGATGAATTCCTTCAAAGTATCATACCACGCCCGAGGGGCCTGCTTGAGGCCATAGAGGGCCTTATTGAGTCTGAAGACTTTGTCAGGATGCTTAGGATCTTCAAAACCTGGGGGTTGAGCAACATATACTTCTTCCTCAAGCTTACCACTGAGGAATGCACTTCTCACATCCATTTGATATAAGATGATGTCATGATGGTTAGCATAAGCAAGTAATATGCGAATAGCCTCAAGTCTAGCAACAGGTGCGAAAGTTTCATCGAAATCAATTCCTTCAACCTGTGTGTAGCCTTGAGCTACAAGCCGTGCCTTATTTCTCACCACAAGGCCATTTTCATCTTGCTTGTTGCGGTAGATCCACTTTGTGCCAATGATATTGTGCTTGCGAGGATCTGGACGTTTAACCAGTTCCCGGACGTTGTTGAGCTCGAATTGATGCAATTCGTCTTGCATAGCCTGAATCCACTCAGGCTCCAGAAATGCTTCATCTACCTTAGTGGGCTCTGTGATAGAAACAAAAGCAAAGTGCCCACAAAAGTTAGACAAATGAGAAGCTCTTGAGTGTGTGAGAGGACCTGGAATGTTGATGTCACTGATGATTTTCTCAATCTGCACTTCATTTGCAACACGGGGATGAGCGGGTTGTCGTTGATGAATTTGATCAGCATTTTCTTCAGTATCATTTTCCTCAGGTGCATCAGCATGATGTTCTTCACGTTCTGGAATGACTTCTTCATCAGGTTCTTCAGTAGGAACGACATCCTCAGTAGCCTTGAACTTGATGGTTTCCTCAGGAGACTGTTCATCTAGCACATGAGGTAGGTGCTCTCTTTGCGAGCCATTAGTTTCATCGAACCGCACATCTACAGTTTCAACAATCTTGTGAAGAACATTGTTGAAGACTCAGAGGTGTCTTGAGTCCTTCCGTAACCAAGCATAAAACCTTCATGTGCTTTCGGTGCAAATTTAACATTGTGATGAGGATCTCTAATCCAACATTTAGCACCGAAGACTTTGAAATAACTCACATTGGGTTTCTTGTCAGTGAGAAGTTCATAAGCAGTCTTCTTGAAGAATTTGTGAAGATATACCCTGTTGATGATGTGGCACGTAGTATAAATTGCCTCAATCCAGAAGTGACGGGGCGTCTTGTACTCATCAAGCATAGTGCGAGCCATCTCAACAAGAGTTCTGTTCTTGCGCTCCACGACGCCATTCTGTTGAGGAGTATAAGGAGTAGATAACTCATGAGTAATACCAAGTTCATCAAGATAGTCATCAAGACCAGAGTTCTTGAACTCAGTTCCATTGTCACTCCTGATGTGCTTTATCTTCACACCAAAGTTGGTTGAAGCCCTCGAGGAAAATCATTTGAAGACTTCCAGCACTTCATGTTTGTAAGTGACAATATGTACCCAGTGTAACGAGAGTAATCATCAACAATAACAAAGCCATAGAGATATGCATCATTTGTGACTGCTGAGTAATGATTAGGACCAAAGAGGTCCATGTGAAGCAATTCTAATGGTCGAGTAGGGGTCATGATAGTCTTCGCTGGATGCTTGGCCTTGGTCATCTTTCCAGCTTCACAAGCTCCACACAAGTGATCCTTGAGGAATTTGACGTTCTCAATGCCAATGACATGCTTCTTCTTCGCAAGCGTGTGCAGGTTCCTCATGCCAGGATGACCAATTCGTCGATGCCATAGCCAGCCTTCTGAAGCTTTTGCAAGTAGGCACACCGCTGGTTGTAGTCCTGAAGAGAAATCAACAATATACAAATATCCTCTCCTAAAGACTTCGAAGACTTTGGAATGGTCAGCTTCCATGATCACAACACAATGATACTTGCCAAAGACAACAACCATATCAAGATCACAAAGCATTGAGACAGACATGAGGTTGTATCCTAAAGACTCGACAAGCATGACTTTGTCCATGTGTCGATCCTTTGTGATCGCAACCTTACCTAGACCCAATACCTTGCTTTTGCCTTTGTCAACGAAGATGATATGCTTCAGATGCGATGGAGATAAGGGAATATCCATCAACATACTCTTGTCACCAGTCATGTGATTTGTACATCCACTATCGAGGACCCACTCATTTGCCTTAGGTTGCTCATCCTGCAGATGAACTAGTGCAGCTTACGAACTCATATACTTCATCAGTGAAGATTATGACATCAATTCATCAGATCAATTTCATCAAGCAGTAAAACAGATATAGCAGTAGAGGACGTGAGAAATGAGGATTCATTTCTTCATGATTAGCCTGCGTCCATTCAGGCAATTTGTCAGGCCCCCAGCAAATTCCTCAGATGTTAAAGTACGTCTGGAGACCTGACCCTGCATAAGAGATTAGTTCTTTTTCTTCACCACCCACATCTGAAGGGGTGGCAAAGAGTTCATCACTCTGCGAGCTCCATACGAGAATGGTGGCATAGAGGCCAGACCATTTTGTTTCACATAAGAGGTTTTAGGGTAAGCATATGAATAAGCAGAGAAATTCTTCAAGGACTTATGAACATAATGGTTAGAACAATAATGCTCATATTCATAGCCCTTCGCTCTACCCTGCGAAACAGAGGGGTTAGCACGATGATGTTCATATGAGGACTTTGATCCTTTTGAGGAATTTGATCCACGTGAGGAATTAGGTCCGTATGAGGACTTGGATCCATATGAAGAATTTGATCTAGGGTTCCTAGTCTTCACAGGTGGTGTCATGAGGACATTCACCTGAAGACTTTCAAGGCAACTTTTGGGAACCCATTCTTCATAGGGGAACCGTTCCTGTAGTTAGTGCCAACATATCTAGCAAATACTTCACCATCCTGATTTTTGAACAGTTTATAGTTGGAGTCAAATGACTCATCAGAAGAATGAGGAGATTCACATGTAAAGCCAGATAAATTGTATGGATCAACTGGAGGTCCCTTTGCAGCAACACATGAGGTTTTGGGGTACTGCTCAGGCTTCCAATATGTACCATCAGCATTGAGTTTTCTCTCAAAGGCAATACCCTCTTTCCTAGGGTTCCTGTTGAGGATCTTCTTTTTAAGCACATCACAAAGAGTCTGATGCCCTTTGAGGCTTTTGTACATGCCTGTCACATACAATTCCTTCAGCCCTGCATTGTCAGTGATACTAGAAATATCCTCAGGTGAGGAATCAGTGATAGCAGAGACAGTTGAAGAATTTGTAGCATGTGAAGCATTTGAACATTCAGGTGAAGAATTAGCAGATTCACGTTCAATGCAATTTAAGCATGGAGGAATGAATTCTTCTTGAGAAGCGCTGATTTGTTGAGAAAGTAATGAATTGCGCTCCTTCTGAAGATCTTCATAACTCACTCTTAGCTTCTCAAGATCTTGCTTTCTTTGAAGAAATTCATAAGAAAGCTTCTCATGATCAGATAAGAGAGTGTTATGATGATTTTGAAGGTTGTCAAACTTAGACTGAAGTCTCTGAATATTTTCAGTCAGAGTTTTAGAGCGATCCATTTCTTCTCCTAACATATCATGACTTTTATCTAGCATGTTTTGAACGTTTTCAAGAGCCTTTTGTTGTTTCACAGCAATCTTAGCAAGTTTAGAATAACTGGGCTTTAGGTTTTCATCAGATTCATCCTCACTGGATTCAGAGGAGGTATATTTGTAGGGTAACGCGGCAGAAAACAAAAAAAATTCCGACTTACGCACCAGCCCAGGACCACTATGGAGACTGCATACAAGGTTTGATCTTTTTCGTTACCGACTCATAGCGTAGTGGGAAGTAGAGTCGATGACGATCGGCGGTGCAGATCCCCATAGCTAGGATTTACAACCTCCCAACCGCGATGATGTATACCCTCATCTGCCCCTCGGACAGCCCTCCGGGAGGTGGTCGGACAGTCCCCCGGACAGTGTCGAGGACAGCCCTTCGGGAGGACCTTCGAAACTCGGACGACCACTCGGACAGCCCTTCGGGAGGACCTTTGAAACTCGGACGGTCACTTGGAAAGCCCTTCGGGAGGCACTCTCAGAACAGCCCCTCAGGCAAAAGGATCAAAACTACGACCTCTCTACGGGGTTGCACACATACGGTGTCATCTATCTGGCAGGGCTTCGCCGTCCAGAACTAGTTCCCACCGGAACCCAGACAACCTTTCGGCTCTACGAAACTATTTCGCTGGGAGGGAGAGAGAAGCCAGATCATGCATGGCACTTGTATGTGAGAAGGGATGTGAGTGTGGAGAGTGCCTATCCACCTCTATTTATAGGAAAACCCAAGGGGTAGGGGATACATGAAAAAACCCAAAATGCCCACACTTTATGTCACACATAAAGGGCATAAGGGATGACAAGTGGAGCCCCATGGAGGAGCTGCACCCTCCAACGTCCCACCTTCATGGGGGCGCCCCAAAGGGGGTTCCTTGATCCCCAAGTACTTCTACAAGCCTTTAGGGAAAAGCCCCAAAAGGTGGCTTTCCATAAATATCCCAAAAAGTACTTTCACTATCCATGACGACATTTTTCAACGTCCGTTCGAACTGAAAATATTTATGTGGCCTTAGAACATTTCCAGTACCCACTAAAATAATTTTCAACAAGTTCCGAAACAATTCCGGATTAGTGATTTTCATCTGCGAAAAGCATCTGAAGTGGTTCCGGCAGCTCCGGAGCATATCCAGCTTTTATCCCGGAAAATTCCAGAAAGTTTCCATAATGACACTGTCACCCTCCAAGAATTATCAGGCATGTGCCGAAACCAATTTGACTTAATATTATATCCCGAAACAACTTTTCGGTTTCACCAAAACTCATCCAATGATCTCTCTCTGCGAAACTTTTCCGCTGTCCGAAACTTTTCGGTGTCCGAAACTTTTTCGGTGATTTTTCTCAGACTCCCTGTCTAGTATTCAGTAGATAGATCACCCTTAAGCGTGTGACCCTATAGGTTCGGTGAAGTATAGACATGACCCGGAACCCCTTCCGATCAATGATCAACATCGGAGCCGTGGACACCCATATTGACCCCTATACCCACACGAATAAATATTCGAGTGAACCTCCAGTTGCAGTGAGCTATTCCTGTTGCTTCGCGATATGTCACAAACACCCGAGGTGAGATTTATTGCATCCCCATGGACGAACAATTTGTCCATCATGCAAGTTACCTCGTTACCGGTTTTATTCTCTTTTCTCGTTTCCGTGTTCCGGCATCCCAGTGATCAAATCTTAAGGTGTCTGGCCATACGATTATGGATACCGTAACACCGAGAGGGCCCGATAATATCTCTCCATCATCGGAGGAGCAAATCCCAATCTTGAGCTATCAAGTTACTTGACATACTTTTCCATGAACCCGTAAGCCGCCGTAATAGCCACCCATTTACGGATGACGTTTAACAAACCCCAAAGTTCATGAAGCAAGCATGAAGAAACTCGATACTCTCATGGTCTAAGGAGTCATGCAAACGTTAACCATCTCTGTGTTATGTACCATTAACTTGTGACGAATGAATCTCATAGCATAACATCAATCCGGGTCGATTCAACACAAATGTTCTCTTAACATTGTGCCCTCAAATTTGCTGGCATTGACATGCCCATGATCAGGAAAACAGAACCATCATGCAACACTTGAGCTAGTTTTAGAGGCCAGACTAAGAATACTTATTACCGTTTGTTATTCCACACGTGCATATGAGTCTTCCTCCGAGCCTCGCGTTATTGCAGATTCGAGAACCATAGCAGTTATAGCATGGAACATAAACATAATTATGAACTTGGAGATAAATAATATCATTTATTATTGCCTCTAGGGCATATCTCCTACAGAATCCAACTTGCACTAGAGTAAATAATCTAGTTAATGCTAATGCACTTCACACCTGTGGCACACCGGTGTAAATATGCTTCGCTTGTGGTATAGCCTGATATCCAACGGATCTGACGACTTCAGCTCCGTGTGTATCTTTGCATATCCTCGCGTTTTTACGCTTTCACAAAATTGATATTTTGTGTGGACTTGGCTTGGTATGTATGCGAATCACAGGTCGAACCTGGATTCCTGAGACTGAGTTATGGAGCAACTACTTGCAGTAGTGTCCCATTGACAAAAGCCATCTTGGAACCACACTAAGTTCATGAATGAACTATATGATTCAACATCTTCTTTGTCGCTTCTAAAGCATCAATATACTTAGTCATTTGTTATATAATTCGCCACAGTATCCTGTTGGGAACAATTTCCAACTACCGTGCCACCATATTGTGTATCACACAAAACCCTTAACTTAAATCGAAAATCGCATGGAGAAAAGATGAAGACTGTATCGATGTAACATTTTACAATGAACTCTTCATGATTTCCGCTTGCGAGAAAACATATCATCAATGCTTACTCTAGTACTCAATGACATCTTTCACTGTTATCCCACGATCAGTACTTTGATCACTTTAGTATACATACTTACAACACCTTGGGAGTATCGGACATATCTGGTTATTTTACATACCATGGAATACATGATTAATCCAAACACAAAAGTGTGTGGAATCTGCATCATGTATTTTGCTCATCAGTGTTTTGGGACACCGAGTCTTGCAAAAAACTCTTCCATGTGACTCTGGCAAGAATCACTCCTTGGCGGTTTTAAATGCTAAAAGGTTTTAGCACCTTGTCAATATGTATTAATTGCTTAGCCCTATTAGGTAAATCTATCTCCTGTAGACGTTGTTGGGACTCCAAGTGCAGAGGTTTGTAGGATAGTAGCAAATTTCCCTCAAGTGGATGGCCTAAGGTTTATCAATCCGTGGGAGGTGTAGGATGAAGATGGTCTCTCTCAAGCAACCCTGCGACCAAATAACAAAGAGTCTCTTGTGTCCCCAACACACCCAATACAATGGTAAATTGTATAGGTGCACTAGTTCGGCGAAGAGATGGTGATACAAGTGCAATATGGATGGTAGATATAGGTTTTTGTAATCTGAAAATATAAAAACAGCAAGGTAACAAGTGATAAACGTGAGCGTAAACGGTATTGCAATGATAGGAAACAAGGCCTAGGGTTCATACTTTCACTAGTGCAAGTTCTCTCAACAATAATAACATAGATAGATCATATAACAAGCCCTCAACATGCAATAAAGAGTCACTCCAAAGCCACTAATAGCGGAGAACAAACGTAGAGATTATGGTAGGGTACGAAACCACCTCAAAGCTATTCTTTCGGATCAATCTATAAAAGAGTTCGTACTAGAATAACAACTTAAGACACAAATCAACCAAAACCCTAATGTCACCTAGATACTCCATTGTCACCTCAAGTATCCATGGGCATGATTATACGATATGCATCACACAATCTCAGATTCATCCAACCAACATAAAAGTACTTCAAAGAGTGCCCCAAAGTTTCTACCGGAGAATGAAGAACGTGTGCCAACCCCTATGCATAGGTTCATGGGAGGAACCCGCAAGTTGGTCACCAAAACATACATCAAGTGGCACATGATATCCCATTGTCACCATGGATAAGCACGGCAAGACATACATCAAGTGTTTTCATAAAAGACTCAATCCGATAAGATAACTTCAAAAGGGGAAACTCAATTCATCAAAAGAGAGTAGAGGGGGAGAAACATCATAAGATCCAACTACAATAGCAAAGCTCGGGATACATCAAGATCGTGCCATAGAGGGAACACGAGAGAGAACATGAGATAGAGAGATCAAACACATAGCTACTGGTACATACCCTCAGCCCCGAGGGTGAACTACTCCCTCCTCGTCATGGATAGCGCCGGGATGATGAAGATGGCCACCGGTGATGGGTTCCTCCTCCGGCAGGGTGCCGGAACTGGCTCCCAAGAGGTTTTTGGTGTCTACAGAGGCTTGCGGCGGCGGAACTCCTGATCTAATCTATGTTCTGGAAGTTTTAGGATACGTGGGTATATATGGGTGAAGGGAGTACGTCGGTGGAGCATACTAACAAAGTTCATATTGAGATAAAAATAATAATACGTCAAGCATACTAACAAAGTAATCATGTCTTCTCAAAATAGCATGGCAAAAGAAAGTTCATCCCTACAAAATCATATAGTTAGGCTATGCTTCATTTTCATCACACAAAGATGTTCCCGACTTATATACCCTCGATGACAAGCCAAGCAATTGTTTCATACTTAAATAATCTCAAACTTTTTCAACCTTCACGCAATACATGAGCATGAGCCATGGATATAGCACTATGGGTGGAATAGTATATGATGATGGGGATTGTGTGGAGAAGACAAAAAAAAGTCTCACACTGACAAGGATAATCAATGGGATATGGAGATGCCCATCAATTGATGTCAACATGAGGAGTAGGGATTGCCATGCAACGGATGCACTAGAGCTATAAATGAATGCTCAACAAAAGAAAACTAGTGGGTGTGCATCCAACTTGCTTGCTCATGAAGACCTAGGGCATTTGAGGAAGCCCATCGTAGGAATATACAAGCCAAGTTCTATAATGAAAAATTCCCACTAGTATGAAAAAGACAACTTATGAGACTCACTATATGAAGAACAAGGTGCTACTTTGAAGCACAATATATGAGACTCACTACATGAAGAACAAGGTGCTACTTTGAAGCATAAGTGTGGAAATAGGATAGTAACATTGCCCTTTTTATTTATTTTCTTTTTTGGGCCTTTCTTTTTTTTGGCCTTTCTCTTTTTTTGGGCAATGCTCTAATAATGATGATCATCACACTTCTATTGATTACAACATAAGGATTACAACTCGAAACTAGAACAAGATATGACTCTATATGAATGCCTCCGGAAGTGTACCGGGATGGTGCAATGAATCAAGAGTGACATGTATGAAAAATAATGCATGGTGGCTTTGCCACAAATACGATGTCAACTACATGATCATGCAATGGCAATATGACAAAAGTAAAGTATGTCATGATGATGATGAACAGAACGGTGGAAAGTTGCATGACAATATATCTCGGAATGGCAATGGAAATGCCATAATAGATAGGTATGGTGGCTGTTTTGAGGAAGATATAAGGAGGTTTATGTGTGATAGAGCGTATCGTATCACGGGGTTTGGATGCACCGGCGAAGTTTGCACCAACTCTCAAGGTGAGAAAGGGCAATGCAGTGCATCAAGAGGCTAGCAAAGGCGGAAAGGTAAAAGTGTGTATAATCCATGGACTCAACATTAGTCAAAAGAACTCATATACTTATTGCAAAAATTTAGAAGTCATCAAAAATCAAGTACTACACGCGTGCTCCTAGGGGGATAGATTGGTAGGAAAAGACCATCGCTCGTCCCCGACCGCCACTCATAAGGATGCACAAGCCAGGTACACTTCATGTTTCAAATTTGTTACACAACTTTAACCATACGTGCATGCTACTGGATTTGCTAACTTCGACACAAGAATTATTTAAATTCATAATCACCCAACTAGCATGACTTTAATATCACTACCTCCATATCTCAAAACAATTATCAAGCATCAATCTTTTCTTAGTATTCAACACACTCATAAGAATTCTTACAAATCTTTTATGCTTAGCATATTATGATTATTTAAGCAAATTACCATGCTATTTAAGACTCTCAAAATGATATAAGTGAAGCATGAGAGTTCATCTATTTCTTAAAAATAAAACTACCACCATGCTCTAAAAGATATAAGTGATGCACTAGAGCAAATGACAAACTACTCCGAAAGATATAAGTGAAGATCAATGAGTAGTCGAATAATTATACAACTATGTGAAGACTCTCCCATTTAAGAATTTAAGATCTTGATATTGTATCCAAACATAAATCAAAACAAAATAAAATGACAATGCAAGGATAGCACAACTCATGTGAAGAAGCAAAAACTTAGGCTCAACCGATACTAACCGATAGTTGTTGAAGAAGAAAGGTGGGATGCCTACCGAGGCATCCCCAAGCTTAGATGCTTGAGACTTCTTGAAATATTATCTTGGGGTGCCTTGGGCATCCCCAAGCTTTAACTTTTGTGTCTCCTTAATTCCTCTCATATCATGGTTTCTCTTTTTATCAAAAGCTTCATTCACAACAAACTCAACAAGAACTCGTGAGATAGGTTAGTATAAACCAATGCAAAACCTTATCTTTTTCTACTGTAACAAATCACTAACATTATTATTAAACATTGCATACTAAATGCCTCTTCATATTTAATACTCCTATCCTTAAATAGAATCATTAAACAAGCAAACAAATGCAAACAATGCAAACATAACAGCAATCTGCCAAAACAGTACAGTCTGTAAAGAATGCAAGATTCATCATACTTCCCTAACTCCAAAAATTATGAACTAAAATTCCAACTGTAATAAATTTATCAGAGCTCAATATGCAAAAAGATTCAACATTATACCATTCTCTGACTTTTCTAGGGAATTTTTGCAACAGCGGTAAACTTTCTGTTTTCAAACAGCAACATGTATAGTAGCAAAATAAGCATGGCAAAGGCTATCCTTGACTTTTTTTATTGACACTAAAGATGCTAAATAACAGCAAGCAAATCTACAGAAAATAAAATGACGCTCCAAGCAAAACACATATCATGTGGTGAATAAAAATATAGCTCCAAGTAAAGTTACCGATGAACGAAGACGAAAGAGGGGATGCCTTCCGGGGCATCCCCAAGCTTAGGCTCTTGGTTGTCCTTGAATATTACCTTGGGGTGCCTTGGGCATCCCCAAGCTTAGGCTCTTGCCACTCCTTATTCCATAGTCCATCGAATCTTTACCCAAAACTTGAAAACTTCACAACACAAAACTTAACAGAAAACTCGTGAGCTCCGTTAGCGAAAGAAAACAAGACACCACTTCAAGGTACTGTAATGAACTCATTATTTATTTATATTGGTTTTAAACCTACTGTATTCCAACTTCTCTATGGTTTATAAACTATTTTACTAGCCATAGATTCATCAAAATAAGCAAACAACACACGGAAAACAGAATCTGTCAAAAACAGAACAGTCTGTAGAAATATGTATCAAACGTAAACTTATGGAACTCCAAAAATTCTAAAATAAATTTTTGGACCTGAGGAATTTGTCTAGTAATCATCTTCAAAAAGAATCAACTAAATAGCATTCTCCAGTAAAAAGTTCTAGCTAATCTCGTGAGCGCTAAAGTTTCTGTTTTTTACAGCATGATCATAAAGACTTTACCCAAGTCTTTCCAAAGGTTCTACTTGGCACAAACACTAACTAAAACATAAAACCACATCTAAACAGAGGCTAGATAGATTATTTATTCCTAAACAGAACCAAAAATCAAGAAATTAAAATAAAATTGGGTTGCCTCCCAACAAGCGCTATCGTTTAACGCCCCTAGCTAGGCATGATGATTTCAATGACGCTCACATAAGAGATAAGAATTGAAACATAAAGAGAGCATCATGAAGAATATGACTAGCACATTTAAGTCTAACCCACTTCCTATGCATAGGGATTTTCTGAGCAAACAAATTATGGGAACAATAATCAACTTGCATAGGAAGGTAAAACAAGCATAGCTTGAAGATTTTCAACACATAGAGAGGAAACTTGATATTATTGCAATTCCTACAAGCATATGTTCCTCCCTCATAATAATTTTCAGTAGCATCATGAATGAATTCAACAATATAACCAGCACCTAAAGCATTCTTTTCATGATCTACAAGCATAGAAATTTTAATACTCTCCTCATAAGCAAAATTCTTCTCATTCGGGATAGTGGGAGTATCATAAGAGACTTGAATACTATAAATTGTTTCCACATTAAAAGAGTAATGTTCAGAAAAAGGATAATCATAATCATGACAAGTTTTATAAATATAATCATCACTACTTTTTATAGCATAAGTTTTATCACAATAATCATCATAAGTAGCAACTTTGTTCTCATCATAATCGATTGAAACCTCTTCCAAGATAGTGGAATCACTAAATAAAGTTGACACTCTTCCAAATCCACTTTCATATTCATCACAATAAAATTCAACATCCTCCAAAATAGTGGGATCACTACTTCCTAAATTTGACACTCTTCCGAACCCACTTTCATCAATATAATCATCATAGGTAGGAGGCATGCTATCATCATAACAACTTTGCATATCAAAACTTGAGAGGCTAAAAATATCATCATTATTAAACATAGCATCCCCAAGCTTGGGACAAACATTAATTGCAGCAAATATATTCTCAAATATGTCATCCTCATCAAACATAGCTTCCCCAAGCTTGGGCCTTTTCATATCATAAGCATAATCACTCTCATCATTAATAGTATGGATATCACCAATAGTAAAGCAATTATCATCATCACAATGAGTAGTAGGAGCAACATCATTTGGTAGGGATACCTTTCTACCTTTGTTGCTCCTTCTTTTCTTTTTCTTCTTCACATTATGTGTAGGTTCAACCTTCCTCTTTGAGCTCTTTATTGATGAGATTGGTTGAATACAAAGCTCCTCCTCGTTACCTGATTCATCATAAGAAATAATAAGAGGATATTGGGAAGTCTCTTCCCTTTCATTAGTATTCTCTTAATCTTCTATTTGTTTTATTTTCTTTATGTAATTGGCAATATAAGGATTTTCAATGCAATTCACCGCACAATACATATAAATCTTCTCTAGATCAAAATCAAGAAATCTATCGAGATTAAATTTTGGAATACCCTCAGTTATACGTTTCATTTCTTCATAACCCAAAAGAAGGCTAAGTTCTTTATGATGCTCAAGGGTAATCAAATTATCACAATATTTGGACACAACTTGATCATGAAACAAATAGCATTGGAGCTTTAAATGACCATGTTCATTGCAAAGTTCACAAGGGGCATGAAAAATATTGAATCTTTCAGCACATTCATCTAGCTCTTCTTGCAACAATTTGGTTTCTAAGTACTTATGCCTCTTGCAATATATATCTTCTTTATTTGGTGTGTTAATGCAAGCATGCACTCCACAAAAGTTGATAAGCTTATGAGAGATATTTTCATCATGACTAGAGCAATCATCATTAGTACTATGGATATTCAAGGAGTTCATACTAACAACATTGCAATCATGCTCATCATTCAAAGATTTAGTGCCAAACAATTTAATGCATTCTTCTTCTAACACTTTGGCACAATTTTCCTTCCCATCATACTCACGAAAGATGTTAAAAAGATGAAGCGTATGAGACAAACTTCTCTTTTATAAACTAGACTAGTGCTAAAACAAGAAACAAAAAGATTCGATTGCAAGATCTAAAGATATACCTTCACTTACCTAGCCTCCCCGGCAACGGCGCCAGAAAAGAGCTTGATGTCTACTATGCAACCTTCTCCTTGTAGACGTTGTTGGGCCTCCAAGTGCAAAGGTTTGTAGGACAGTAGCAAATTTCCCTCAAGTGGATGACCTAAGGTTTATCAATCCGTGGGAAGCGTAGGATGAAGATGTTCTCTCTCAAGCAACCCTGCGACCAAATAACAAAGAGTCTCTTGTGTCCCCAACACACCCAATACAATGGTAAATTGTATAGGTGCACTAGTTCAGCGAAGAGATGGTGATACAAGTGCAATATGGATGGTAGATATAGGTTTTTGTAATCTGAAAATATAAAAACAGCAAGGTAACAAGTGATAAACGCGAGTGTAAACGGTATCGCAATGATAGGAAACAAGGCCTAGGGTTCATACTTTCACTAGTGCAAGTTCTCTCAACAATAATAACATAGATAGATCATATAACAAGCCCTCAACATGCAATAAAGAGTCACTCCAAAGCCACTAATAGCGGAGAACAAACATAGAGATTATGGTAGGGTACGAAACCACCTCAAAGCTATTCTTTCGGATCAATCTATAAAAGAGTTCGTACTAGAATAACACCTTAAGACACAAATCAACCAAAACCCTAATGTCACCTAGATACTCCATTGTCACCTCAAGTATTCGTGGGCATGATTATACGATATGCATCACACAATCTCAGATTCATCCAACCAACATAAAAGTACTTCAAAGAGTGCCCCAAAGTTTCTACCGGAGAATCAAGAACGTGTGCCAACCCCTATGCATAGGTTGATGGGCGGAACCCGCAAGTTGGTCACCAAAACATACATCAAGTGGCACATGATATCCCATTGTCACCATGGATAAGCACGGCAAGACATACATCAAGTGTTTTCATAAAAGACTCAATCCGATAAGATAACTTCAAAAGGGGAAACTCAATTCATCAAAAGAGAGTAGAGGGGGAGAAACATCATAAGATCCAACTACAATAGCAAAGCTCGGGATACATCAAGATCGTGCCATAGAGGGAACACGAGAGAGAACATGAGATAGAGAGATCAAACACATAGCTACTGGTACATACCCTCAGCCCCGAGGGTGAACTACTCCCTCCTCGTCATGGATAGCGCCGGATGATGAAGATGGCCACCGGTGATGGGTTCCTCCTCCGCAGGTGCCGTGAATGGCTCCCAAGAGGTTTTGGTGTCTCAGAGGCTTGCGGCGGCGGAACTCCCGATCTAATCTATGTTCTGGAAGTTTTAGGATACGTGGGTATATATGGGTGAAGGGAGTACGTCGGTGGAGCTACAGGGGCCCCACGAGGCAGGGGGGCGCGCCCTAGGGGGGTGGGCGTTCCCCCCACCCTCTTGATCACCTCCCTCATCTCCTGAAGTAGGGTCCAAGTCTATCTGGTAGGTTTCCTTCCAAAAATAACTTCTCCAGTTGATTTCATTCCGTTTCGACTCCGTCTGATATTCCTTTTCCTCGAAACACTAAAATAGGCATAAAACAGCAAATCTGGGCTAGGCCTCCGGTTAATAGGTTAGTCCCAAAAATAATATAAAAGTGGATAATAAAGCCCAATATTGCCTAAAACAGTAGATAATATAGCATGGAGCAATAAAAAATTATAGATACGTTGGAGACGTATCATCTCCATAGATCATTATGCCTAATATTGAGGCTATTTAGCCTAAGCACTTCATCAAAAAACTATTTGCAAATGAAGTTCTAATTCGTGTCAAGAAATTTATTTCCAATAGACAATGTGTCAAGCACACAAGGTTTTTACAAATATTATTACACTCCCACTTACTTTCTTGAATTACAAGCATCTTTGTTACCCATTGATGAAGTCAAACCCCTTTGACCATTTCATCAAAGCACGAAGATTCCAACTCCATTTTGCTTTCTTCTGTCCATCGCTGGAACTCTGAAGTTTGCACCCTTACTAGCATCCTTTGGGCCAACTAAAGACTTTGGATTGTATCACATGCACGTCCTAGGTTGTTTTTCCATTTCATGGAAATTCTTTTGCCATCCATGTTTCATATCTCACGATTGGAATATGTATTAATTGCTAGTTCAACCGAACCGACTTTAAGCATCGCTACGATGAAAACAACCTCATCATAGTCAACTCTTGAACTTGTTATTTCAACAAGTCGAGCTTTATGGATAAAACATTTTTATTGTATCAATTTTAAGTTCCATAAATATTCGTTAGACTCTAAGTCTTCCGAAAGGTGTATCAAGGTTTTAATCTTGAATCACTTATATGGAAACTAACTCGGGTTGTATCGACATTTAGCCAATTCCGGAGTTAGGGCCCATCAACGCTTCCTTGTGTATCTTAGGTATAATGTTGTCTAACAACAATATCTCGTTTGCGCACCTGAGAGGTTTGCACGAGCCTTGCCTACGTGGTTCAGCTGCAAGTTCGACTGAAGTTCATACATTTTATTGTAGAGACTTCCGTATCAGTCGCAGTAGGAAACTCTGGAATTACTTCCAAGGTCTATTTCCTTTTATCTAATGACGAAGATACTGTTTATCTCGTCGAGTTGCACTATTCTGCCACTCACCTTTTTGAAAGAACCATTCTCTTTAAAAGCACACCGTTTCGCGGCAAAACTATTTGCCTCGGTATAGTGAGGGAGGAATACCCAACATTTTGGTATAACCTACAAAGTAGCACTTGTCTGACTTGGAATAGGTTTGTAACCTTTTACACAAGCCCCATATTCCAAATGTTAAGAAAAGATATAACATGGTTGGGCGTACCATACCATGGCTTCATTTCAACAGACCCGATGTAGCTCTTTTCAGTGTAAAAGCCGTAGTCTCTAAAACATCACTTTAAAAGGGATAATGGCAAATTTATTTATGTCTTCTTTGACCTTACCATGTCATAAATGGTTAGATTACATCTCCACAGACATTCCACTCATAGTGGTGTTCCGGGAGGTGTAAGTTATGAAACTCTTTTCACAACTCATCAGACATTCGCTAAACTTGTAACTCAGATATTCCTTTCTGCAATCAAATTTTAGAAATATAATTTTCTTGTTACAATAACTTCTAATTAATTTTTGAAAACCTTTCGAATGATTTCAAAAGATCCAGACTTACGTCTCATCAAGTAAATATCCATATATCTACTTGAGTCATTTCTGAAGATAAATAAATCCACCACTAACAACACTTATCGGACTACACACATCAAATGTATGATCACTAATAAGTTTGTTGTTCGTTCCTTATGGCCTGTGAACGGTATTTTAGTCACTTCACTTTTCGGAGGAAAGTTCTAAGTGTCAGATGATTCAAAATCAAATAGACTTCAAAATCCATCATAATGGAATTTTCCATGCGGATTTCTCCAATGTGACCAAATGTAGTGCCACACTTGTGTGGTATTCTTTTAGTCTTGCGACATTTAGCGTTAGTATTATGGATGTATCATTTTACCATCAATATTCATAACATACAACCCATCTTGGATGGAAGCATGGCCCTTCATGTTATTCGTAATACTGAACAACAATTGTTCTTTTATGAACAACCCTTTTGCAATAAACATTGTGCAATGGGCTAGAGTGTAAGAAACTCTAAAACGAATTATGAAAGTAAACACAGAGGTAATATATTAATATCATTATTCATAACATACATCTCATTCATAATGAAAGTATGGCCCTTAATGTTTATTCATAATACTGAACATCAAAAGTTCTCTTATGAACAACCTTCTTGCAAGATTCCTTATGCAAAGGGCTAGAGTGTGAGAAACTCTAAAATGAATTATGAAAGAAAATACATAGGTAATACACCGATGGAAGGTATAGTAAATTTTACTATGTTCCAAGCACGTATTAAAACCTCATTCCTGGCTAGTCCTTTTAGGACATAGTAGCTCTTACATTGATTCACAACAGAATGCAATCGAGCGGGTATCTTTGTGATTAACTCACAATACCCAAGAATTAGTGATTAACATGTTTAACCATAATTCCCAAGAACTATTTCTTTGACCAGCCTACTATACATCAAAAACTAGTATGACATTCATACATGAGCTGGATATTCCAGTCATCTTTCTTTCTGCCTTTATACTTCTAACAGTTTAACTTTTAGTATTTCTCCTACTTGCAAAAGAAGCACCCAACTTAAGAGTGGCGTTAGCCCCGGACTTCCTAGGCGTGTAAGTCATACTAACACCCTTTGGAAACTTCCTTTCTCTTTAAGTTGTTGTTTTATTCACCTTTCATTATATGACAGGCGTTCTTCTGGATCCCTTTCCCAACAGTCAAATGCATAGTAAACACTTTTACTAATACTTGCAAACAAACATTGCTTTGTTTGTATCTGAAAATAATTTTCAGTTCCATGAATATCATATAACTATCCCAACTTTCGAAGTTTGGGTTTCATGGAAGCAAACATATTCCACTTGACCATAACAGAATTCTAGCTTTTGAATCGAAGGACGAGAGTCACATGATCCATAGCATTAGCGGGAGGATACGAAAAGCATGCGATAGGACAAAGTCCTTCTCGGCACTTTTGAGGATAATCCTCATATTACGTTACCAATCGTAAAGTTTTAACCAGATATTTAACAACTATTCAATTTTAACAGGGAAAGTGGAATTGCGAGCCATTATTCTACAACTATTTTGCAAGAAACACTTAGACAATGTTCATAATTAATTGCACTGAGAATTAAACATGTTAATTCAACAGTGCGCTCCTACTCAAATAAATATCTCTCATAATTGATTTAGAGTGATTCAAGATCCATATTTCTATTCGATGACATTGATTCATCACTGATGACACGAATTTCAATCGATAGGCCAACTTGCCGATCACATCTCTATGTGATTCTTGTTCATCTTTCGATGGACGTGTTCCGAGCTCAGGACTCTCCTGCCTGAACGTCAAAGACAACCAAGTGATCTTGCTGCAAGGTCTGACCTCACCCGCCTCATTCCTCTCGATTCGTTCGTGCTCATGTGTACATGGCACACCCCGAAAAGATACGAATTTCAGACGGTGCTACACTTGGGTGAACACTAACTACTTTGATATTTTAAGTGAGAGATCACCCTAATAAAAAGCGACTACCACGCAATCAAGAAGGGTGCATCATAAGGGATAAACATCTCAGGCAATTCATAATAGCATGATATGGTATAGCCCTTTCTGACGGAGAAGTCTTTCATTTCTTCGTCTTCGGCATTCGCGTCGGTGTTCACCTTCATGAAGATTGCCACCACCTTGTCGATGCACCAGATAATATTGATATCTCTATAGCTAATAAAAAGTGCATTACTTAAGGTTGACACACAGGTCATTAAAGTGACAATCATATGGCTCCAGCCATCATGCCGAATCATGACACGCAGGTCATGTTAATTACATCATGTAGTCATCCATACATAATCAAATTGAATACGAGCATTGCTATACCACATCACATGCACATCCTGCAAAACCAAGTTAGACGCCTCTAATCGGTTTATGCAAAATTTTATTTTACGTGGCTTCTAAGGTTTTGACTTAAACCGTAGCTACCAACGTTTATCATCAAGTATGATAATTCAAGCGCTAGATTAACTTATCGGGGTGTATGAAACACGAGATAATAAAATCTCGAGCCCCACACTGAACTTCGTCATATGCATGACCCCCGTGCAGATCATATCTGCATTGTCCTTTAGTCTGCGAAACATCCAGTTTTCTAAGACTAAAGTGGAACCCAAAGAACTGTTAGCACTTCATTGATCTGTCAATCAGCATGCTGAGGAGCAGCATGAAAGGATCGCGATTGCCAGAACTTTGTCAGATTCCACAATGCTGTCAAGATCAGGACCACACAAATTTAAGACAAGCAACAAGAACATCGGATAACTGATTTCATGTGCTACCCACACAAATAATTTTCAGTAATAGAACTCATCTACTACCTAATTATATTGTGCAACACCCATACATCTCCATGTATTCTAGATCACAACCTACATCTACGCATAGCACGGCTCATGATGCCACTGTAGGGTAACGTGGCAGAAAACAAAAAAAATTCCGACTTACGCACCAGCCCAGGACCACTTTGGAGACGGCATACAAGGTTTGATCTTTTTCGTTACCGACTCATAGCGCAACGGGAAGTAGAGTCGATGACGATCGGCGGTGCAGATCCCCGCAGCTAGGATTTACAACCTCCCAACCGCGAGGATGTATACCCTCATCTGCCCCTCTGACAGCCCTCCGGGAGGTGGTCGGACAGCCCCCCGAACGGTGTCGAGGACAGCCCTTCGGGAGGACCTTTGAAACTCGGACGGTCACTTGGACAGCCCTTCGGGAGGCACTCTCAAAATAGCCCCTCAGGCAAAAGGATCAAAACTACGACCTCTCTACGGGGTTGCACACATACGGTGTCATCTATCCAGCAGGGCTTCGCCGTCCAGAACTAGTTCCCACCGGAACCCAGATGACCTTCGGCTCTCTGAAACTATTTCATTTGGGAGGGAGAGAAGCCAGATCATGCATGGCACTTGTATGTGAGAAGGGATGTGAGTGTGGAGAGTGCCTCTCCACCTCTATTTATAGGAAAACCCAAGGGGTAGGGGATACATGAAAAAACCCAAAATTCCCACACTTCATGTCACACATAAAGGGCATAAAGGGCATAAGGGATGCCAAGTGGAACCCCATGGAGGAGCTGCACCCACCAACGTCCCACCTTCATGGGGGCCCCCCAAAGGGGGTTCCTTGATCCCCAAGTCCTTCTAGAAGCCTTTTGGGAAAAGCCCCAAAAGGTGGCTTTCCATAAATATCCCTAAAAGTACTTTCACTATTCACGACGACATTTTTCAGCGTCCGTTCGAACTGAAAATATTTATGTGGGCTTAGAACATTTCCAGTACCCACTAAAATAATTTTCAACACGTTCCAAAACAATTCCGGATTAGTGATTTTCATCTGCGAAAAGCATCTGAAGTGGTTCCGGCAGCTCCGGAGCATATCCAGCTTTTATCCCAGAAAATTCCAAAAAGTTTCCAGAATGACTCTGGCATCCTCCAAGAATTATCAGGCATGTGCCGAAACCAATTTGACTTAATATTATATCCCGAAACAACTTTTCGGTTTCACCGAAACTCATCCGATGTCCTCTCTCTGCGAAACTTTTCCGCTGTCCGAAACTTCTTCGGTGATTTTCTCTCAAACTCCCTGTCTAGTATTCAGAAGATAGATTACCCTTAAGCGTGTGACCCTATAGGTTCGGTGAAGTATAGACATGACCCGGAACCCCTTCCGACCAATGATCAACATCGGAGCCGTGGACACCCATATTGACCCCTATACCCACACGAATAAATATTCGAGTGAACCTCCAGTTGCAGTGAGCTATTCCTGTTGCTTCACGATATGTCACTGTAGGACCTTGAGAAGAGGTGTCTAGAAGGGGGGGGGGGTGATTAGACACTAAGTACCAAAGTTGCAGTTTTTAAGTTTCTTTAAAGTTTGAGTGGAGTTTAGGCACAAGTTTAACATTCACAACATATAGCAAGCAAGCATGCAAAGAGTGTATGAGCAGCGGAAAATAAAGCATGCAACTTGCAAGAATGTAAAGGGAAGGGATTGGAGGAATCAAACGCAATTGGAGACACGGATGTTTTTGGCGTGGTTCCGATAGGTGGTGCTATCGTACATCCACGTTGATGGAGACTACAACCCACGAAGGGTAATGGTTGCGCGAGTCCACGGAGGGCTCCACCCACGAAGGGTCCACGAAGAAGCAATCTTGTCTATCCCACCATGGCCGTCGCCCACGAAGGACTTGCCTCACTAACGGTAGATCTTCATGAAGTAGGCGATCTCCTTGCCCTTACAAACTCCTTGGTTCAACTCCACAATCTTGTCGGAGGCTCCCAAGTGACACCTAGCCAATCTAGGAGACACCACTCTCCAAGAAGTAACAAATGGTGTGTTGATGATGAACTCCTTGCTCTTGTGCTTCAAATGATAGTCTCCCCAACACTCAACTCTCTCTCATAGGATTTGGATCTGGTGGAAAGAGGGTTTGAGTGGAAAGCAACTTGGGGAAAGCTAGAGATCAAGATTCATATGGTAGGAATTAAATATCTTGGCCTCAACACATGAGTAGGTAGTTCTCTCTCAGAAATAGGATGTTGGAAGTGTAGATTCGTTCTGATGGCTCTCTCCATGAATGAAGAGGAGGTGTGGGGGTATATATAGCCTCCACACAAAATCTAACCGTTACACACAATCTACCAAACTCGGTGGGACCGAATCTTTAAACTCGGTCAGACCGATTTAGAAAATAATGTGACCGTTAGGGTTTTCGGTGGGACCAGAATGCAACTCGGTGGGACCGATTCAGTTAGGGTTAGGGCATAACGTAATCTCGGTAGGACCGATTACACAAACTCGGTGGGACCGATTTTGGTAATAAGCTTTCCAGAGAGTTGGTCAGGCAAACTCGGTTGGACCGATTATCAAACTCGGTGGGACCGATTTTGATAATAAGTTAACCCGAAAGTTTGCATTGTAATCTCGGTAATACCGATTGCTCAAACCCGGTGAGACCGATTTTGATAATGGACATACACAGAGAGATTACAATCCCATCTCAGTGAGACCGAGATCCCTATCGGTGAGACCGATTTGCCTAGGGTTTGTGGCAGCGGCTAAGACATTCAAACTCGGTGGCGCCGGATAGAAAGAATCAGTGGGGCCGAGTTTGACTTTAGGTTTAGGACATATGTGTGGAAGTGGGAAAGTAGTTGAGGGTATTTGGAGCATATCACTAAGCACATGAAGCAAGAGGCTCATTAAGCAACACCTCATCCCTCCTTGATAGTATTGGCTTTTCCTATAGACTCAATGTGATCTTGGATCACTAAAATGTAAAATGAAGAGTCTTGAGCTTGAAGCTTTAGCCAATCCTTTGTCCTTAGCATCTTGAAGGAGTTCCCACATCCTTTAGTCCATGCCACTCCATTGTTGAACTTATCTGAAACATACTAGATAAAAGTGTTAGTCCAACAAGAGATATGTTGTCATTAATTACCAAAACCACCTAGGGAGCACTTGTGCTTTCAATCTCCCCCTTTTTGGTAATTGATGGCAACATACATCAAAGCTTTAGATAAAGATATAAATAATAGCAAGTAAAGCTTTGGAAAGACATGTAACAAGCATAGGCTCCCCCTACATGTATGCAATCATGTGAATATGAAATATAGAAGCATGTGATAGCATAACCATGATAGAGAAGGCAATGTGTTACATGTATCTTGGCTATATGCATCAGAGCAAAAGTATTAAAAAGAATACCTTCATGCCCATGAGTCCTTCTTGCAAACGGTATGTACATTAGCAAGAATTCCTCATACACATGATTGTGATGCATATACTTACCTTGTGGTCTTGAGTTGGCTTAGGATGGAATGAACCTGCGTAAACAAGGTTAGATAACACAGATACATCTACTAGCCGAGCAAATGAAGAAACCACAAGAATACCAAGACTGGGATGACATGTAGAGAGTGAGTACTAAGTACCACATTGGATTAGACATGTCCCCAAGAGTAAAGATATGCAATGAATTTAAATGATCTCTTTCCCTTAGATGTCTTGCTCTAACATGGGATACTGGGAGAAGATAGGGAACAGAAAATCAGAGCTGAAGGAAAACAGAGCTGAAAGATATGAATGATGATCAGAGCTAATGTATGCTCATGCAAAATTGAGAACAACAGATCATATGAACATGTCTCTCCCCTCAAGAAGACATGTGGACATCTCTCCTCTTGAACACCAAGCATCTGGGATCCTTGAGAAATACTTTCTACTAGTATTCTCTCCCCCTGGAGATCTCTCTTCCCCCCTGAAGGATCTCTCTCTCCTTCTCTGATGTGATCTCTCTCTCTAAATGATAAGCTTTGATGTGATCTCTCTCTCCCCCTTTGACATCATTTTCCAAGAAGGGCTTGATAAAGATGTAATCTCTCTCTCCCCCTCTGGAGTTTGTCGTGAATGGGTTTGATCCTTGAGACACATCATAAAGCAATGATAAAAATGTGATGCTTGTAGAGGACAAGATTCATTGAGTGGAGCTGGATCAGAAGAAACACAGAATATGTGGCAAAGCGTTTTTCCTGTTATGAAATCGGTGGCACCGAGTTGTAGGATTCGGTTGCACCGAAAGGATTCGGTTGGACCGAAAACAACAAAGCGGTTGAACCGAGTTCATCACAGAGAAAACACTTGTCACCTCAGCTCACTAGACTAGTAAGATCTCACAAAGATTTGCAAGGAATTAACTAAAAGATATACAAGGAATTAGATGCAGAAAATGCAGACAAAATAGAAAGAAATCTAGATGAAGTTTTTTTTTTGAAAAGGGGAAACACAAATGCATGAGACAAATGCAAAAACTCAAAAAAGAACACAGGAGAACTTCATCTAGAGATGGTCGGCGACAAAGTCACCTATGTTAGATTATATTGACTTAGGAGTCAAGTGAGATCACTTTATCATAGGCCATACTCATCGTTTAAGCTCAAAATGGGGTTGCCATTTTTCATTTAAGCATCTTGATGTATTCACATCTTGTCGAGTTGCTTTAACTCAGGACTCGGAGTAAAGCTTCTCTAAGATGGAATAACATACCTTGGTTGGTGGTGTTGTCCATGTAGTTGAACTTGCGTGGGTTGCTCAAGGTTGATGTAGCTCATCAAGAATTTGGAGCACCACTTGGAATTTGAGTCCATCTACCTACATGGGTTAGTTCTTGCAAGGAAGAGCACTTGTATATCCAAAAATGACAATCATGAAACTCAACATAGAATTTGTCAAAGGATATGTTTGAATGGTTTCGTGCTTCCTTGACTTCAACCACCTTGTGTAGAGACTTGGTGATGTAGAGATTGCTCAAGATATGAGTAGGTTTCAACATCATGGAATTTGATTCAACCAAGTACCTACATGGGTTAGATAACATGCAAGATACAAATATATCCAAGACATAAGTTTTTTTTTCATCATAAGAAAAATATCAAGGATTAGTCATAAGTTCATGTCTTGCATGTATCCAATGGAGTTTATACTCCAAGTTTGAAGCATCAATGATGTTCAATTCTCCTCTTAACCTGCAAAACACTTTCTCATCAAGAGGTTTAGTGAATATATCCGCTAATTGCTTTTCGGTGCGAACATGCTTAAGATCAATGTCACCCTTAGCAACATGATCTCGAATGAAATGATGACGAACTTCAATATGCTTAGTTCGAGAATGTTGCACAGGATTATGACCAATTTTGATAGCACTTTCATTATCACAAAGCAATGGAACATGTCTCACATATATCCCATAATCTTTAAGAGTTTGGGTCATCCAAAGTAATTGAGCACAACATGAACCAACGACAATATATTCAGCTTCGGCGGTGGATAAGGATACCGAGTTTTGTTTCTTGGAGGATCAAGACACAAGAGATCTACCAAGAAATTGACAAGTACCCGAAGTGGACTTTCTATCAACCTTGTCTCCGGCATAGTCCGAGTCGGAATAGCCAACAAGATCGAAAGAGGCCCTCTTAGGATACCAAATGCCAAAATTTGGTGTATGGATTAAGTATCTCACTATCCTTTTCACGGCCCTAAGATGACATTCTTTAGGGGCAGCTTGATATCGTGCACACATGCACACACTTAGCATAATATCGGGACGTGAAGCACATAGATATAACAATGAACCAATCATAGAGCGGTAAACCTTTTGATCAACCGGTTCACCATCTTTGGTTAAGTCAAGATGTCCACTAGTAGGCATGGGTGTAGTCATACCTTTGCATTCTTGCATATTGAACTTCTTGAATAAGTCCTTGGTGTACTTTGTTTGCGAGACAAAAGTACCTTCCTTAGTTTGCTTGATTTGCAAACCAAGAAAGAATTTGAGTTCACTCATCATAGACATCTCAAACTTCTCAGACATTAGCTTCCCAAACTTTTCACTAAAATGAGGGTTAGTTGAACCAAATATAATATCATCAACATAAATTTGGCACACAAATAGTTCACCATTAACCCTTTTAGTAAAAAGTGTGGAATCAATTTTCCCAATTTCAAAGCCTTTTTCAATAAGGAACTTGGTCAAGCATTTATACCATGCTCTAGGAGCTTGTTTAAGACCATAAAGAGCTTTGTGAAGTTTGTAAACATGATTGGGTTTCTTAGGATTGACAAAGCCGGGAGATTGTTTAACATAAACTTCCTCCTCTATTTCACCATTTAGAAAAGCACTTTTAATGTCCATTTGGTACAAGGTGATATCATGGTGATTAGCATAGGCAAGTAAGATGCGAATGGACTCAAGTCTAGCAACGGGGGCGTAAGTCTCACCATAGTCCATACCTTCGACTTGTGTGTAGCCTTGGGTGACGAGACGTGCTTTGTTGCGAACTACTTGTCCATCTTCATCTTGCTTGTTGCGAAACACCCATTTGGTACCGATGATGTTGTGGTTGTTGTCGGGCTTCTCAACCAATGTCCAAACTTGGTTCCTCTCAAAGTTGTGTAGATCTTCATGCATAGCATTTATCCAATCCAGATCTTCCAATGCTTCTTCGACCTTCATAGGTTCAATGCTATAGATGAAAGAATGGTTTTCACAAAATTTAGCTAAACGAGTTTTAGAGCGAGTGATTCTCCCGGTTTGAATATCATTGTAGATTTGCTCGACGGGATGGTCTTTAGCAATTCTTGCTCGAACTCGTGAAAGCTTTTGCTTGGGTCTTCGTTGAACATCTTCTTCATCTTGTTCTTCTTCTTGGCCTTCTTCATTGTTGGCGTTGTCGTTCTCTTGTCGTGGTGGAGAAGGAGGTTGTTGACGTTCATCTTGATGCACTTCCTCGTTTTCTTCATCTTGGTGTGTCCCACTTGTGGATGCTTCCGTATCAACTCTTGGTTCACCTTGTCGTGAAGTAGAAGCTTCCACTTGGATGGATGAGGTACTCTCCTTCACCTCCGTTGGACGGACCTTGCCAATAGACAAGTCTTGGATTGCTTCCGAAGGATCTTTTTCTCCTACATCAATTGGAAATTGCTCTACTTGCGAGCCGTTAGATTCATCAAACTTCACATCTACCGTCTCTTCAACCTTTCGAGTGAAATTGTTGTAGACACGGTAAGTGTGAGAGTTTGAGCCATAACCTAGTAAGAAACCTTCATGAGACTTAGGAGCAAATTTAGAATGACGATGCTTATCAAGAATGTAGCACTTTGATCCGAATACTCGAAAGTATCCAACTTGGGGTTTGTTACCGGTGAGTAGCTCGTATGCCGTCTTGCCGAGTAGCTTGTGAAGATACAAGCGATTTGTTGCATGACAAGCTGTCTCAACCGCTTCTGCCCAAAAGTGCTTCGACGTCTTGTACTCATCAAGCATCGTTCTCGTCATTTCGATGAGCGTCCGGTTCTTCCTCTCCACAACTCCATTTTGTTGAGGTGTGTACGTAGCCGAGAACTCGTGTGAAATCCCTTCTTTGTCAAGAAAGGTGTCCACATTTGCGTTCTTGAACTCCGTTCCGTTGTCGCTGCGAACCTTCTTGATCTTCACTTCAAATTGGTTTTGGGCCTTCCTAGCGAAGTTTTTGAAGATCTTTTGGACCTGCGATTTATCATCGAGAAAGAACACCCACGTAAATCTGGAAAAATCATCAACTATAACTAGACCAAAAGAATTTCCACCGGGACTCTTGTAAGAGTTGGGACCAAAGAGATCCATGTGAAGTAGCTCGAGTGGCCTCTTCGTGGTCATGATGTTCTTCACGGGATGCCTTCCTCCAACCTGTTTACCTGCTTGAAAAGCACTGCAAAGTCTATCCTTATCAAATATGACATCATTAACTCCAAGGATATGATTCCCCTTAATAAGCTTGTCAAGGTTTCGCATACCAACATGACCTAATCGTCTATGCCATAACCAGCCTTTTGAGGATTTAGCAATGAAGAAAGTTTTAGGTTGAGCCTTTTAGTGAAATCAACAATGTATAGATCACCTCACGCACACCAAGTAAAGACCATTTTATGATTATCTCGACGAAACACTTGGCAATCTACTTCAGTAAATAGAACATTGAAACCGAAATCAGCAAGTCTAGATACTGAAAGTAAGTTGTAGCCAAGAGATTCAACGAGCATAACATTTTGTATGGAGCTATCATGTGAGATGGGCACCTTACTGAGGCCAACCACCTTACCCTTTGAGTTGTCACCGAAAGTGACAAACTTTCGAGGACCATCATTTTCAGCAAGCTTACAAAACATGTCTTTATCTCCGGTCATGTTATCGGTACATCCACTATCAAGAACCCATTCCTTTCCTCCTGACATATATCCCCGAAGATTTGCCATAAGACCAAAATGTCTCATTGCATCATTAAGATCGAAGTCAATATCATCATCCCCATCATAGTATCCATGTTCAACATCGTCATGTGGTGGATCAAATCGAAAATACTCTCCATCAAGAATAGGCACTCTATGTCTAAGACTCCCCAAGGTAGACTCATCCATCTTCCTCCAATGGTGATTAAACCAAGGCAATGGAGACCAATGCTCTGATACCACTTGTAGGACCTTGAGAAGAGGTGTCTAGAGGGGGGGTGATTAGACACTAAGTACCAAAGTTGCAGTTTTTAAGTTTCTTTAAAGTTTGAGTGGAGTTTAGGCACAAGTTTAACATTCACAACATATAGCAAGAAAGCATGCAAAGACTGTATGAGCAGTGGAAAATAAAGCATGCAACTTGCAAGAATGTAAAGGGAAGGGATTGGAGGAATCAAACGCAATTGGAGACACAGATGTTTTTGGCGTGGTTCCGATAGGTGGTGCTATCGTACATCCACGTTGATGGAGACTTCAACCCACGAAGGGTACCGGTTGCGCGAGTCCACGGAGGGCTCCACCCACGAAGGGTCCACGAAGAAGCAACCTTGTCTATCCCACCATGGCCGTCGCCCACGAAGGACTTGCCTCACTAGCGGTAGATCTTCACGAAGTAGGCGATCTCCTTGCCCTTACAAACTCTTTTGTTCAACTCCACAATCTTGTCGGAGGCTCCCAAGTGACACCTAGCCAATCTAGGAGACACCACTCTCCAAGAAGTAACAAATGGTGTGTTGATGATGAACTCCTTGCTCTTGTGCTTCAAATGATAGTCTCCCCAACACTCAACTCTCTCTCATAGGATTTGGATCTGGTGGAAAGAGGGTTTGAGTGGAAAGCAACTTGGGGAAGGCTAGAGATCAAGATTCATATGGTAGGAATGGAATATCTTGGCCTCAACACATGAGTAGGTAGTTCTCTCTCGAAATAGGATCTTTGGAAGTGTAGATTCGTTCTGATGGCTCTCTCCATGAATGAAGAGGAGGTGGAGGGGTATATATAGCCTCCACACAAAATCTAACCGTTACACACAATCTACCAAACTCGGTGGGACCGAATCTTTAAACTCGGTCAGACCGATTTAGCAAATAATGTGACCGTTAGGGTTTTCAGTGGGACCGGAATGCAACTTGGTGGGACCGATTCGGTTAGGGTTAGGGCATAACGTAATCTCGGTAGGACCGATTACACAAACTCGGTGGGACCGATTTTGGTAATAAGCTTTCAGAGAGTTGGTCGAGCAAACTCGGTTGACGATTATCAAACTCGGTGGGACCGATTTTGATAATAAGTTAACCAGAAAGTTTGCATTGTAATCTCGGTAGTACCGATTGCTCAAACTCGGTGAGACCGATTTTGATAATGGACATACACAGAGAGATTACAATCCCATCTCGGTGAGACCGAGATCCCTATCGGTGAGACCTATTTGCCTAGGGTTTGTGGCAGTGGCTAAGACATTCAAACTCGATGGCGCCGGATAGAAAGAATCAGTGGGGCTGAGTTTGACTTTAGGTTTAGGACATATGTGTGGAAGTGGGAAAGTAGTTGAGGGTATTTGGAGCATATCACTAAGCACATGAAGCAAGAGGTTCATTAAGCAACACCTCCTCCCTCCTTGATAGTATTGGCTTTTCCTATAGACTCAATGTGATCTTGGATCACTAAAATGTAAAATGAAGAGTCTTGAGCTTGAAGCTTTAGCCAATCCTTTGTCCTTAGCATCTTGAAGGAGTTCCCACATCCTTTAGTCCATGCCACTCCATTGTTGAACTTATCTGAAACATACTAGATAAAAGTGTTAGTCCAACAAGAGATATGTTGTCATTAATTACCAAAACCACCTAGGGAGCACTTGTGCTTTCAGTCACAAACACCCGAGGTGAGATTTATTGCATCCCTATGGACGAACAATTTGTCCATCATGCAAGTTACCTCGTTACCTATTTTGTTCTCTTTTCTCATTTCCGTGTTTCGGCATCCCAGTGATCAAATCACAAGGTGTCTGGCCAGACGATTATGGATACCGTAACACCGAGAGGGCCCGATAATATCTCTCCATCGTCGGAGGAGCAAATCCAATCTTGAACTATCAAGTTACTTGACATACTTTTCCATGAACCGGTAAGCCGCCGTAATAGCCACCCATTTACGGATGACGTTTAACAAACCCCAAAGTTCATGAAGCAAGCATGAAGAAACTCGATACTCTCATGGTCTAATGAATCATGCAAACGTTAACCATCTCTGTGTTATGTACCATTAACTTGTGATGAATGAATCTCATAGCATAACATCAACCCGGGTCGATTCAACACAAATATTCTCTTAACATTGTGCCCTCAAATTTTCTGGCATTGTCATGCCCATGATTAGGAAAACAGAACCATCATGCAACACTTGAGCTAGTCTTAGAGGCCAGACTAAGAATACTTATTACCGTTTGTTATTCCACACGTGCATATGAGTCTTCCTCCGAGCCTCGTGTTATTGCAGACTCGAGAACCATAGCAGTTATAGCATGGAACATAAACATAATTATGAACTTGGAGATGAATAATATCATTTATTATTGCCTCTAGGGCATATCTCCTACAATATTTCAGTACCTTGGCACCTTTTGCCATGAAGCAATAGGTGGGAGCGTAGTCATCATCGCCTTCATCAGCCTTGTTGGAGAAGTCATTTTCCTCAGAGTTGAAGATGGACTTGCTGACGAATGCAGTGGCGAGAGCCAGACTCGCCACACCTGACTCAGACTCCTCAGATGCCTCCTCTTCCTCATGTTCCTCAGACTCAGCCTCAGAGTCCATTTCCTTGCCAATGAATGCCCGAGCCTTCTTGGAGCTAATCTTCTTGTGAGATGAGGACTTTGAGGATTTTAATGATGAACACTTTGAAGATTTCTTCTTCTTCTTTGAGTCATCAGAACTGTAATCCTTGTATTTCTTGTTATTTGATTCCTTTTCGCACTGAGGACAATCTTGAATGTAGTGACCAGGTTTCTTGCACTTGTGACACAGCCTCTTCTTGTAGTCACTGGATGAGGAATCATTACTCCTTGAGGATTTTCCAAAGCAACCACGTCTTGAGAACTTATGGAATTTCCTCACGAGCAGTGCTAGCTCCTGGCTCAGTTCTTCAGGATCACCAAGGCTACTACCAGAATCTTCACCTTCAGATTCAGAGACCGCCTTGGCCTCCAGGGCACGTGATCTGCCATAGCTCGAACCATAGAGATCTCTCTTCTCAGCAAGCTGGAACTCATGAGTGTTTAGCCTCTCGAGGATATCAGCGGGATCAAGTGACTTGTAATCAGCACGTTCTTGTATCATCGGTGCGGAGTATCAAATGAGGAATCAGCGATCTCAAGAATTTCTTCACCACCTCGTGGTCGGTGATGTCAGTGGCACCAAGTGCTTGAAGCTCATTTGAGATGTCAGTGAGGCGATCGAAGGTTTGCTGAACATTTTCATTGTCGTGTCTTTTGAAGCGGTTGAAGAGATTAGGAAGAACATCAACACGTGAGTCACGTTGAGTTGAGACTCCTTCATTCACTTTGGATAGCCTATCCGAGATAAGCTTAGCAGTTTCCAAAGCACTCACTCTTCCATACTGCCCTTTGCTCGGATGGCCACATATCATGTTCTTCGCTTGAGAATCGAGTTGCTTGAATCTCTTCACATCAGCAACGTTCAGAGAAGGTGTGACTGAGGGAACTCCATTTTCCACAACATACCAAAGATCGTTGTCAATTGCTTCAAGATGCATTCGCATCTTATTCTTCCAGTAAGAGTAGTCCGTCCCATCGAAGGTAGGACACCCAGCAGAGACCTTGATCATTCCTGCGGTCGACATAACTGAAACTCTAGGCAGTTAAACCAAAATCACACAGAACAAGGGAGTACCTTGCTCTGATACCAATTGAAAGTGCGTTATATCGACTAGAGGGGGGTGAATAGGCGATTTTTATGAATTCTTCACTGAGAAATTTGCGAGTGAGGAAATTCCTTAGTGAAGAACTACTTGCAGTGGAATAAGTACTCAGAAGTAAACATAACAGGATACAAGCATGGTCATCATGATGAAATGAAGACAAGTACAGAGTACAGAAAGCGTAAACACAGGATAAAACAAGATGAAGACAAACAAACTGAAGAAATTGAACTGAGGAAATTGAGAAAGTCTTCAGTCAAAGTCTTCAAACACAGATATGAACAAGTGCACAACACAGTTATGAGGACATGAAAGAGTTGAGGAAATAGAACCAGTTGGCTTGGTGAAGACAATGATTTGGTAGACCAGTTCCAACTGCTGTCTCAGTAGTACATCTAGTTGGAGCGGCTAGGTATTTAAAACTGAGGACACACAGTCCTCACCGTATTCTCCTTGAACTAAGGTCACACAGACCTCGTCCAATCACTCATGGTAAGTCTTCAAGTGACTTCCGAACCTTCACAAACTCGGTCACTCGGCAATCCACAATTCCTCTTGGATGCTCTAGACCATGACGCCTAACCGTCTGGAAGAAGCACAGTCTTCAAAGGTAACAAGCGTCGGATCCACGCAGGATCAATCTCTTCAGTGATGCTCAATCACTTTGGGTTTGTAGGTGTTTGGGTTTGGGTTTTCCTCACTTGATGATTTTCGCTCAAAGTCCTTGGAGGATGGGATGCTCTCAATTGACAAGTGTCAGTTTCTCTCGGAGCAGCCAACCAGCTAGTGGTTGTAGGGGGAGGCTATTTATAGCCTAGGGAGCAGCCCGACATGATAGGACATAAATGCCCTTCAATGATATGACCGTTAGGTGGGAAGATATTTTGGGACAGCTGGCGCGTGGCACAACAATGGTCGGAATTTTGAGTGTCTAATTCCTCAGGGCTATCATGTTCCTCACAGTGTAGGCAATCCACACTGGCGAATTCCTAACTCCTTAGTCAGAACAACTTCCTCAGAGACCAGAAGAACTTCGTCTCTATCACTAAAGAATATGACTGATCTGTATGAGATTTCCAATGGCTTCACTCGAAGAGATTGGTAGGTGTAGGATTTTGAGTTGAGCATCACTTGGAAAATTTTCCTTAGTATTTCCTCGACCCCCTTTAATAGTACGGTGTTTCCTATGACTCAAGAAAGAGAAAATGAAACTACGAAAACAAAAGTCTTCACGCTTCATATTCCTTGAATGAATACCAAGTCTTCAAGGTTACACCAATTTCTTCACTTTCAAAGTCTTCAGAAAGTCTTCAGAAATCCAAAGTCTTCAGTCGAAGAACTTCATTTTTAGGGGTCGACTTTCTCTGTAAATATCAAACTCCTCATAGACTTATAGACCTGTGTACACTCACAAACGCATTAGTTCCTTAACCTATAAGTCTTCAATACACCAAAATTACTAAGGGGCACTAGATGCACTTACACTAGTTCAATCCCGTTATCGGCAAGTCTCTTTACTCGTTCCGTAATACATCATCTCGTAACTAACTCCTTATTCATTTGCTTGCAAGCTTATTATGACGTGTATTACCGAGAAGGCCTAGAGATACCTCTCCGATACTCAGAGTGACGAATACCAATCTCGATCCATGCCAACTCAACAAACACCTTCGGAGATACCTGTAGAGCATCTTTATGATCACCCAGATACATTGTGACGTTTGATAGCACACAAGGTATTCCTCCGGTATCCGGGAGTTGCATGATCTCATAGGCGAAGGAACATGTATTTGACATTCAAGAAAGCAGTAGCAATAAACTGAACGATCATATGCTAAGCTAACGGATGGGTCTTTTCCATCACATCATTCTCCTAATGATGTGATCCCGTTATCAAATGACAACACATGTCTATGGTTAGGAAACCTTAACCATCTTTGACCAATGAGCTAGTCTAGTAGAGGCTTACTAGGGACACGATATTTGTTTAAGTATTCAGACATGTATTTAAGTTTCCAATCAATACAATTCTAGCATGAATAATAAACCTTTATCATGAATAAGGAAACATAAAATAACAACTTTATTATTGCCTCTAGGGCATATTTCCTTCAGGATAGACCATTGCTCCATTAACTCGGGATCCAATCTTCTGCGGAAGAAGTTAATACAGACCATAGACTCTAGTTTATTTAAAGTGCAATCTTTGTCATCACACACACACACACACACACACACACACAAACACACACACACACACACACACACACACACACACACACACACACACACACACACACACACACACACACACACACACACACACACACACACACACACACACACACACACACATATATATATATATATATATATCAAATAAACAAGGAAAATTTTCCATAAATGGGGTCAGTCCGTTAATGGAATCTTTCCATAGTCTAGTCAGATCTCCAGACCCCGTGTGAATTTTTCTGCCTATCATGTACAATTCTTTGATTTTCAGCAAGCTTTTTCTAGCATGGTTAGTCAGAGAACCGAGGACCAATAGTCGCAACTGTTTGGGTACACAAATATCTTGCTTTAACAATATCTTGCCAAATCCCTTTTTGTGTATCAAGTTTCCACCACCATTTTAACATAAGGCTAATATTTTGTTCGCGTAAGTCTTTATTGCCGAGCCCACCCTTGTCTTAGGATCGACATATTTTGCTCTACCTAACCAGGTGATAGCGAAGTTTTTTTATTGCAACCTTGCCAGAAAAATCTCCTCCTATGTTTATCTAGCTTTTCCACAAAGGTCGTGTTCATCAGCCACATAGAAATGCGGTAAAGGGAAAGTTGTGTGACCACCGAATCCAACAGAGTATGCCTCCCCCCATAGAAGCAACATTACCGACCCATGCATCAAACCTGGTAAGGTATTTATCTACGATGAATTCCCAATCAAAGTTCCTAAGAGTAGTGAAGCTCACCGGCATACCCAGGTATTTAAGAGGGAAGTGACCTATGTCACTGTTAAACAACTCTGCATAGGCCTTGTTGATCTGATCATCTCCCCCAACAGTCAGTATCTCACTCTTTTGAAAGTTAACTTTAAGGCCAGACATCATTTCAAATATGTATAAAAGAAGTTCAAGGTTAACAGCCTGTTCCATATCGTGCTCTAGACATATAATCGTGTCGTCTGCATACTGCAGCATTGCAACCCCATGTGTGATCAGGTCAGGAGCCAAACCCACGATAAGATTGTTTCTCTGAGCATTTTTAATCATCTTTGTGAGACACTCAACAACAAGGTTAAACAAGAATGGTGAGTAAGGGTCACCCTGACGCACCCCTTTAGCGCTCTGAAAATATGACCCAACACTATTGTTGAGCTTGATGCTAACAGTGGCATTATAGAGGATCTGTCTAACCCAACTGCACCATTTATAATAAAAACCTCGTAGTTTGTGGCACTCAAGAAGGAATCCCAGTTAACTTTGTTGTAGGCTTTTTCAAAATCAAGTTTAAGAATTACCCTGACCCTTTTTTTGACATGAGTGTAATTGAGGAGTTCATGGAGAGCCAGCACCCCATCCATGATATTCCTGCCTTTCACAAAGGCATTTTGAGTGGGACTAATAAGTTTATCAGCGTATCTAGCAACCCTCATCTCCATGACTTTCGTGATGAGCTTGTAAGGACAGCGAAGCAGGCATATGGGATGAAATTGATGTATGTGGTCAGCCCCCGAGATTTTGGGGAGCAACGTAATAATCCCGTAGTTCAGGCATCGGACATCTAGAGTGCGTTTGTCAAAGCTATAAAAAATACGCATAATATCAATTTTGACTATATCCCAACAACACTGATAAAATTCTGCATGAATATTATCAGGCCCTGGGGCCCTGTTGACGTGCATGTCAAACAAAGCATCTTTGACTTCTTTCTTCAGAGAAATCCCTGACAAGGTCAACATTATCCTCCACAGAGAGCTTCTCATTATCTGACCAGGTATCAGGGTCTAAATGGAACAAATTGCCAGGAGCAGGTCCGAATAAATCTTTATAAAAGTTTGTGGCATGCGCTAAGAGGTTTTCAGTGCCATCAATCTCCACCTCCCCACATTTTAGAGTGTGGGTAGTATTTTTTTCCATTACAACCATAGCTATTTTATGAAAATAGTTCGTATGGCGGTCTCCTCTCAAGAGCCAGCGTTCATGAGATTGCTGGAGCCAGTAAATTTCCTCCGCAGCAAGCAACTCATGGAGTTCAAAACACACATCAATTTTTCTACAATAGAGCTGGGGCGAAAGGGGACCATCCTTCTCAGCCTCTTCGAGCATTTCAAGCTCAATTATCAAGTCCTCTTTGCGCTTCTTGGCATGCCCAAATTTATCCGAGCCCCACCCTTTAAAGTAAGTTTTGAACCTTTTAAGTTTATTGTTAACTGTTAAGTATGTCAATGGGGTCCGAGGCTGTGACGTTTCTGTTTCAAATCTTAGCCGCCAGGCCAAAGAACTTATCATCTTTCAAACAGGAAAGATCAAAACGAAACTCACGAGCTTTAGTGGGTTCCTTTTCTCATCTCGAGTGCACAACAGAAGGGGGTTATGGTTATATAAGTCTCTGACCAATTTCCTCACGAAAACCATGGGAAGCATCTCCTCCTAGGAGTCAGACAGGTAGGATGTGATTGGTTATTAGTCCAACTATATTTGCCCCCACTCATATAGATCTCCGTGCGCCCAAGAGTGTTAATAATGGAGTTGAAGAGATCTGTAGATTTAGATCAATGCATCTTTTTCATCTTCTCTGCATTGTGTCTTAAAATGTCAAAATCCCCACCAACAATATAAGGTATACCGGTGTTATGACAAAAGGAAGCCAATTCCATCAGGAATTCCTCCCTGTGCTCCTCATGAGCAAACCCATAAACCACCAAAAGACTCCAAATATTATTTATCTTAAGATCCCTGATGTTCAACTGTAAAATGTATTTGCCCTTGATGTAGGTTAACATCTCCAGGTTACTAATGCGAATACCACAAAGGATACCACCAGATTTTCCAGTTGCAGGGAACCACTCCCAATAAAAATTGTTAAAGGGATCGAGTCTCCTAAGAAGTTTGGGATAGAAATCCTTTTTTAACGTCTCCTGTAATCCTAAGAAGTCAATGGAATGGTCACTAATAAGATCAGAGAGGCAGGTGGGCATTCCTTTCTTGCCCACCACTCTGCAGTTCCAATTGAGGCCGCTCATTTGGAACAATTTGTTTGTTTTCTGGCATTGGTAACCCTACCAGAAGGCAGGGTAGGGTTACCTGATACATCAACTATATCACTTTTCCATATAGGCATAGGGAGTCTAACATCTATTGTCTGGTGAGGTGGTTGGGGTGGTTTGTGCAGCGTAGATAGATTGAACCAGGAAGTCACCGGTTCGAATCACACCACGCGCCCAATTTTTTGCGCATTAAAAAAGGGAAGATGGGTCGGCCCTGCGTTGTGGAGGTTTGTACGTCTATCTATAAAATCTACTATAACGGCCCAATCGACCACTTATCGGGACCTCCTATACGATGCCTTTTGGGGCATCGCTATCCGACTCCTGGAAGCGCGCGAGGGTCTGGGCCGGCCCACCAGCACGGGCAACACCTGCATGTTTCTCTGTTTTTTTCATGTTTTGTGTTTTTATTTTTTCTTTCTGTTTATACTTTAAAATATTTTAAATATAAATATTACAAAAAAAACTCTTCAAAACACATTTGAAAAAATGTTGAATAAGTATTAAAAAATGTTGAACAAAAATTTCAAAAATGTTGAACAATTATTAGTAAAATGTTGAATAAGTAATAAAATGTTGAACAAGTATTTAAAAATATATAATAGGTATTAATAATTGTTGAACGAGTATTTAAAAATGTTGAACAAGTATTTGAAAATTTTGAATAATTATTAAAAGTTTCGATCAAGTATTTGAAAAAATGATGAATAGGTGTCAAAAATGTTGAATGAGCATATGAAAATGTTGAACAAGTATTGAAAATGTTCAACAAATATTTGAAAATATTGAAAAGTATTAAAATGTTGAACAAATATTTAGAAAATATTGAAATAGGCATTAAAAATGTTGAACGAGTATATAAAAATAATTAACAAATATTTGAAAAAGTTGAATAAGTGTTAAAAACGTTGAACAAGTATTTGAAAAAATGTTGTGCAAGTATTTAAAAGATGTTGAAATAGCGTTGGGACAATGTTGAACATGTATACAAAAAATGTTGATCACTTGTTATCAAAAATGTTTTTGACATGTACAAATATGTAGAGTGAAAACGAAGCAAACATAAGAAAAAAACAAAAGAAAAACAAAAATGGAGAAGAAAAAAGGAAATCAAACAAAAAAATGTGGAAAAAAGAAATCGAAAAAGAATGAAACAAATTGGAGAAGAAAGAAAAAGAATGGAAAAAACGGAGAAGAAAAAGGAAATGGGACAAAAGAAAATGAAAAAAGGTAAAAGGAAAAGTGGTTAACACCGGCTCGGTGGCCTCTAGTAGATATCGATCCTACATCTAACCAGGAACATGAGATGGGCGGAGTGGTCAGCTGCGCCAGGTGAGAAGCCTAGAGACTAGGGTTCGATTCTAGGGGACACCACATTTATTCCTGATTTGTTCATGTCGACGCAAGAGATTCTGGTAGACTCCCTTAATGCGAGAAATAGTGTTCGCACGCCTTTTGCACCAGATTACTTAGCCGGTACTCACACAGAAGGTCGACTGGGGTTGGCCCTGTGTGGAAGAGGGGTGTGAGTCCATTTGTAAAGTGTACTATAATGACCCACACAACCACGTATGGGGATGATACGGAGCCTTTTACGCGATGTTGTTTGGGACCTCCTATATGTCGCTTGCTGCGGCACACTGGCGTCCATTCACACAGCAGGCGGCTCGCCTGGGCTAGCCCATTCACAATTTCACAGTCCTTCATGAGATAAAAATATCTAAAAATGACGGGCGCGCTAAGGAATCGAACCCGCGGCCTGCGAGTGATGTGTGTGATGCACTAGCCACCGCGATAAGTGAGGTATTGTTGCAGCTCTGCAGCGTGAATGTAGAGTAAACTACCGGCACCGGCAAAAAATAAAAACAGTTCGCGTAATAATCCCATGAAGTAAGTTGGACCTCTCGCCAAGGAATCGCATCCATAGCCAGTTTAGTAACCGAGGTTTTGTATGTAAAACGACTGCCAGGCTATAGTATGAACTATAAAAAATGCAGATTTTAAAACTTTAAAAAAAATTCAAACATGGTTTGAAAAGATATACTCTTTGAAACGCAAACATTATTTGGGAAACTAAAATAAAAATAAAAATAAATAGGAACAAATTTTATACGAGAAAATGTTTGAAATTATGAACTACTTTTGTAAACGTACCAACATTTTTTCAAAAACAGTATAAAAATTGAAAACGTGAATATTTTCCAAAATTGCAAAACTCGACCATTTTTGTACTTGCGAATTAATTTTGAGAACATGAACATTTTTTCAATTTGTGAATTTTTTGAAAACTGTAGCATTTTTGAATATATAAACAAATTCGGAAACAATACCATTTTTTGAAATTATAAGCATATTTTAATTTTGGAAAAATTAAACATGCGAACATTTTATGAATTATGAACTAATTTCGAAACATGAAAATATTTTGAATATGTGAAAAATTTGGAGACCGAAAATATTTTTTGTATTTGTGCACAAATTTGGAAAGTAGAAGAATTTTTCAAATTCCTGAAAATTTATTAATTTGTGATTTTTTGGAAACAAGAACATCTTTTAATTTGTGGACAGAAATTAAACATGCGAACATATTTGAATTGTGAAATTTTTTTGAAAGATGAAAAAGTTTTGAATATGTGATCAAATTTTAAAACGAAAAATATTTTTTGTATTTGTGAACATTTTTTTCGAAACGGAGGCAAAAGATTTCCCTCTTCTATTAAATAGGGGAGGAGCACTAGATATATGACATGACAATTACTCACAGAATTTGCGAACAAAAGTTGGAAACAGGAACAGTTTTTTCTGAAATTCCAAAATATTTGGCAAATTGTTAACGAAATTTAAACATGTGAACATTTTTTGAACCTGTAAATTTTTTTTTGCAAATGGGAACTTCTTTTGACACATTTTTTTGGGTGGTGAACAAAATTTTAAAAGTTGAACATTTTTTGAATTTCTGAACATTTTCTGAAATGAAATAAACAAATTTACGAATTAATGAATTTGTGAACAAAAATTGGAAACAGGAACATTTTTAAAAATTCCAAATTTTTTCCCAAATTTTGACCAAAATTTAAACATGTGAACATTTTTGAATTTGTAATATTCTTTTGCAAATGGTAACTTCTTTAGAACAAATTTTTTGGGTGGTGAACAAAATTTAAAAGGTGAACATTTTATGAAATGAAAGGAACAAAATCTTAAAATCTATTTTTTGGAATTTCTGAACAAAATTTGACAACAGGAACATTTTCTGTAAAGTGAAAAATAAATTGTAGAATGGGAACAATTTTAATTTTTGAACATTTTTTGAAAAAGAAAAGTAATTTTGAGAAATGAAAATGCAAAAAAAAAGGAAAGAAAAAAACGAAATAGGTAAAGAAAATGAACCAATAAAGGACAAAGGAGAAAAAGGAAAAAATAAACAGGAAAAAGCTAAAAAATAAAATAGAAACAAAATAGAAAAAAAAGGTTCGGAAACCTTCTTGATGTTTCCCAAAATGATAAAAAAACGATTGGAAAATCACAAAACCGGAACGCTGGAAACGCTTAAACGGGCTGCCCCAATCGGAAGGATAGATCGATTCTACGTGTGCGAACAAGCGACGTTTCGACGTAGAATGCTGTGAATAGGGTTTTCCGTGTTGCTTAGCCGGTGCTCACATAGAAGATCGATTAGGCCGGTCCATCAAGATCAAAAGTTTGTTTCGGTAGATCGCACCATACACAGGCTCGCGACGATCAGCTGTCATTTGACCCTTGACAACTCACCGTTGACTTTAAAAAAAATTGAACCAAAAAAATTCAGATTCTAAAAAAGTTCAAGGGATTTTGAAAAGGGTTCATCAAATTTGAAAAAGGTTCGCAAAAATTAAAAAAATATCATCGAATTGAAAAAAGTACGTCAATTTAGGAAAAAATTAATTGAATTCGAATAAATGTTCATTGATTTAGAAAGAAAGTTCATTACAGTAAGGTCATGCTACGCGTTCGCCGACTGATCATTTTAAAAGATCGGCCGAGTCGCTAGCCGCTAGATTTGGCGTCATCAAGTGGTGACGGGCATCCTAACTTTTGCAACATAGATTATGTTGCAGAACTTTTTGCAACAGAGATCATGTTGTGGAAACGTCTGTAATTTTCTTTTTTCAACAGAGTTTATGTTATAGAATATTTTCTGCAACAGAGATCGTGTTGCGGAAACATCTGTAGAGTTTTTCCCCACAGAGATGATATTGCAGAATTTTTTACAACAGAGATCATGTTGCGGAAACGCCTATACATTTTTCTATAGATTTTTTTTGCAACAGAGGTCATATTGTAGATTGTTTTTGCAACAGAAAGCATGTTGTAGAAAATGAACGGAGAAAAAAGAAAAACGAATGGACGAATGACACTCTGTCATTAGCGATTATGATAGGAAGTAACGGTGATAGGCCCCACATGTGAAGCGTGATGTGCAGCGGACGAGGCGCCGTAAATCGCCGGCTGATGGAATCTTTTCCCTTACATTAACAAAAAACTTCATCGAATTTGAAAAAAAGTTAAAACATTTCACCAAATTTTAAAAAAGTTCATTTATTTTGAAAAGAAGTTCATCATTTTGAAAAATGTTCATCAATTTTTGGGAAAAAGCATCGAGTTGAAACAGTTCACGCATTTAAGAAAAAAAAATAGACTTAGAATGGCAATTGGCAGTGGGCGGGGATGCGTTTGGATTGAGGATGCGACCATGAGTCGATGGTAGTCCTAAAAAGGAATGTTATAAAAAACATACTTGACTGTTCAAACAAGGACACTAAAATAGAGAAGAAAATGATTGTTGGGTGCACGTAGCTATGCGCATACTCCTAATCTTTGAACAGATCCTTCTAGTTTTGTCTGATAGAAGCTTTTCTCTTACAACATGTTTAGTTAAGGGAAATTAGTAGTAGGGAATGCAAGTTTTAGAGGTATGAGCCATACAATCCATTGTTTGATTGGAAGGCAAAGGAGTCGAGGAGGGAAGAAGAAAGGGAATTAAGTATGCAATTTCCATTTTCATGAAACTTCCTCTTAAATTCCTACTAGTATTATTCCCTGTTCTAGGTGGTAGAATCTCTTCGCTACAGCTTTAGAGATGTCACTGATACGTCCATTCTTCATGATGATTTTCTACTATTATTTATCTTATTTTGAAGTTATAGTTCATATTATGATGCGATTCTAATGCCTTTCCTCTCTTACAATGCAAGATACATCAAATAAGAGAGATTGCCGACATTTGGAATTCTGGCCTCGAAAAGCTACACGGAGATAACAATTCTCCGGAGCTCAAAATGACATGAAATTTTATGGAGATTTATTTTGGAATATAAAAAAATAATGAAAGAAAGAAGTACCGAGAAAAGCCTCACTGGGACCATAAGCCAAGTGGGGCGCCCTAACCCCCAGGGCGCACCACCCTGGCTTTTGGAGCCCACATAGGTCCAATGCTGACGTCCTTCTCCTATATGAAGCCAATTATCCTAGAAAAAAAATCAAGAGAAGACTTTCGGGACCAGCCGTCACCGTCTCGAGAGGCAAACAGAGGCGGAGTACTTTTGCTCTCCGGTTGAGCAATTCTCTCGGGCAAACTTCCCTTCGAGAGGGCAAAATTGAAGCCATCATCATCACCGACGTTCCTCTCATAGTGGGAGGCCTCATCTTCATCAACATCTTCATCAGCACCATCTCATATCCAAACCCTAGTTCATCTCCTTGCACCAAATCTCAGATTGGTACCTCGGGGAGCTAGTAGTGTTGATTACATCTTGTAGTTGATGCTAGTTGGTTTACTTGGTGGAAGATCATTATGTTTAGATTGTTGATTGCATATTTATACCTACTAAACAAGTTCAATATTATGAGTTGTGAGTAATTATATTTGTTCTTGAGGACATGAGAGAAGTCTTGTTATTAATCATGTGAAGTTGATCACCATTCAATGTTTTGATGATATGTTGTATTGTTCTTTCTTTAGTGGTGTTATGTGAACGTCGACTACGTGAAACTTCACCATATTTGGGCCTAGGGGGAGCATCATGGAATTGGTTTATAGATGACTCATACATCTCCAACGTATCTATAATTTTGATTGTTCCATGCTATTATATTATCTGTTTTGAATGTTTTATATGCATTACTATGCTATTTTATATTATTTCCGGGACTAACCTATTAACCTAGAGCCCAGTGCCACTTTTTGTTTTTTCCTTGTTTTTGACTTTTTCAGAAAAGGAATATCAAACGAAGTCCAAACGGAATAAAACTTTACAATGATTTTTTTCTTGGACCAGAAGACACCTACGAGAGTTGGAGAGGAGGCCATAAGAGCCCCGAGGAGGCCACAAGCCGTGGAGGCGTGCCCTAGGGGGGCGTCCCCTGGCTTGTGGGCCCCTCGAGGGTCTTCCAACCCTAATCTTTGCACTATAAATCCTCAAATATTCCCCCAACATCACAAGCATCCACAAAAAATACTTTTCCGCCGCCACAAGCTTATTTTCTCGTGAGATCCCATCTTGGGGCCTTTCCCGACGATCTGCCGGAGGTGGATTCGATCACGGAGGGCTTCTACATCAACCTTGCTGCCTTACTGATGATGTGTGAGTAGTTTACCACAGACCTACAGGTCCATAGCGAGTAGGTAGATGGCTTCTTCTCTCTCTTTGATCTTCAATACCATGTTCCCCTCGATGTTCTTGGAGTTCTATACGATGTAATCTTCTCTTGCGGTGTGTTTGTTGAGATCCGAAGAATTGTGGGTTTATGATCAGATTATCTATGAATATTATTTGAGTCTCCTCTGAACTCTTTTATGCATGATTTAAATAGCTTTATATTTCTCTCCAATCTATTGATTTGGTTTGGCCAACTAGATTGGTCCATCTTGCAATGGGAGAGGTGCTTTGTGATGGGTTCAATCTTGCGGTGTCCTCACCCAGTGACATAGTAGGGGTAGCGAGGCATGTATTGTATTGTTGCTATTAAGGATAAAAATATGGGGTTTTTATCATATTGCTTGAGTTTATCCCTCTACATCATGTCATCTTTCTTAAGGCGTTACTCCGTTCTTATGAACTCAACACTCTAGATGCATGCTGGATAGCGGTCGATGTGTGGAGTAATAGTAGTAGATACAGGCAGGAGTCGGTCTACTTGTCACGGACATTATGCCTATATTCATGATCATTGCCTTAGATATCTTCATAACTATGCACATTTCTATCAATTGCTCAACAGTAATTTGTTTACCCACCGCATGCTTTATTCAAGAGAGAAGCTTTTAGTGAAACCTATAGCCCCCAGGTCTATTTTCAATCATATATTTTCATATCTATAAAACCAAAAAACCAAAAATACATTGCTACAATTTATTTACTTTTACTTTAATTTGCTCTTTTATTTATCTTTTATACCTATCTCTATTAGATCTCACTCTTGTTCGTGACCGTGAATGGAGTGACAACCCCTTTTTCGCGTTGAGTACAAGTGTTTGTTAGTTTTCCAGGTGCATATATTGGAGACTTTCTTGTGCCTCCTACCAGATTGATACCTTGGTTCTTAACTGAGGGAAATACTTATCTCTACTTGCTGCATCACCCTTTCCTCTTCAAGGGAAAATCAATGCAAACTCAAGAAGTAGCAGGAAGAATTTCTGGCGCTGTTGCCGTGGAGGTTCTACATCAAGCCTACCAATTTCCCATCATAAACTCTCATCTCTTGCACTTACATTATTTTCCATTTGCCTCTCGTTTTCCTCTCCCCCACTTCTAAAACATTTTCAGAAAAAAAATATTTGCCTTTTTATTCGCCCTCTTTCCGTATGCCTTTTTGCTTGTTTGCTATATTTTCTTGTGTTGCCACGTGCCTTCTATTTGCTTGCATCTTTGCTTGCTAAAAATCTATTGATATGGATTCACTTAAAGTTTCTACTTGGATCATCTTTAATCCATATGTGCTTCGCGATGAAACCCCAACTAGTTTAGTTGAGGGAAAATCATTAGATGAGCATGCTCATTTTGTGTGCCATCGTTTGTCTGAAAAAGGGGGACTCTGATGGAATCAAATAACTTGTTTGCTATGCTATGATTTGAATCTATATGAAATTTATGATTTTACTTGTTGCTCGGAGAACCCTAAAAAACACCTTCCCTACCTATGTGAGTTTAATGATAATGAAATCCTATCTTCTTATGCCAATTAAGGTGTTCATAGTTACTATGATATCGAACACACTGAAGAATTTGTTGCTTTGAAGGGTTCTTATGAAGTTGATTCTTTGATTGAAAAGTATGATATTACTCTCTACAAATCTGAAATTTTTGACATACTTAAATATTGCTATGAAAACTATGCTCATAATGCGTATGTTAAGGAATTTATTGAGAGAATGTCCGTTGCTTTGGAGAAAATAATGATATGCATGAATCTATAGATAATTATGATTTCGTTGATTTGATTGAGATATCCTCCCTTGATGAACATGATGCTTGCTACTCTTATGGACATGATGCCAATATTAGTTATTCTTATGGTGATGAACTTGCTATAGTTCCTTATGTTAAACATGAAATTATTGCTATTGCACCCACACTTGATAGCCCCTTGAAGGAAAAGCATGATTGCAATGATGTTACTATACATTTTGTTAATGTCAATTGTGCCAATAATATGCAAAACCCCAAGCTTGGGGATGCTAATTTTGATATGTCCACTACTTATTGCAATGATCATGATTGGGGTGATTCTTCTTATGATCTTGAAAATTTATTTAAGCCTCATGATGAATATGTTTGTGATAAAATTGAAAGTGGATTTGGAAGAGTGTCAACTCTAGGTAATAATGATCCCACTACTTTGGAGAATGATCAATCTTATGAAATTTTTGATAAAAGTGGGCTTGGAGAGGTCATGACTTTATTTGATGATAATCCCACTATTTTGGAAGAGTGTCAACTTTGCATGCATGTGGATCATGTAGAGAAATTTTTATATGATAGATATATTGTTGAATTTCAATATGATCCCACATGTAATTATTATGAGAGAGGAAAATATGGTTGTAGAAATTTTTATGTTACTAAATTAGGTTTCGTTATATTGAGATTGCTATTGTTTCTTTCTTCTTCCTTGCATATGCTAGTTTTTGCTTGCCTTGATAATTTTTTTTCTTATAAAATTCCTATGCATAGGAAGTATGTTAGACTTAAATATGTTTGTCACATGTTTATGATGCTCTCTTTCTGTTGCAATTATTATCTTTCATATGAGCATCATCGAAATCTCAATGCCTAGCTTAAAGGTTTTAAAGAAAAGCGCTTGTTGGGAGACAACCCAATATTTGTCTTTTATGTTTTTATGAGTATACACATTATTACTTCTGTAGTAGTTGTGTTTTAGTGCTTTAATTAGTGTTTGAGCCAAGTAAGACCTTTGGGATGATCTATGGTGATAATCGATTTGATTTTGCTGAAAAACAGAAACTTTTGCGCTCATTGCTGGAATTTTGTTAATTCACAGAAGCGTTCTTTTGATCTGAATTTTTTAAAATATATTGATATACAAATTGCCCAGGTTGTCCTATTCTTTTAGAATTTTTAGAGTTACAGAAGTATATGAAGTTTTCATATTGCTACAGACTGTTCTGTTTTTGACAGATTCTGTTTTCTATGTGTTGTTTGCTTATTTTGATGAATCTATGGGTAGTATCGGGGGTATGAACCATGGATAAGTTAGAATACAGTAGATATAACACCATTATAAATTTAGAATGAGTTCACAACAGTACCTAAATTGGTGATTTATTTTATTATACTAACGGGTCTGATGAGTTTTCTGTTGAGTTTTGTGTTGTGAAGTTTTCAAGTTTTGGGTAAACATTTGATGGACTGTGGAATAAGGAGTGGCAAGAGCCTAAGCTTGGGGATGCCCAAGGCAACCCAAGGTAATATTCAAGGACAACCAATCATCTAAGCTTGGGTATGCCCCGGATGGTATCCCCTCTTTCGTCTTCGATCCATCGGTAAATTTACTTGAGGCTATATTTTTATTCACCACATGATATGTGTTTTGCTTGGAGCGTCTTGTGTGATATGAGTCTTTGATTTTTAATTTGCCAAAATCTTCCTTGCTGTACACACCTTTTGAGAGGGACACATATTAATCATGAATTTATCAGAATACTCTATGTGCTTCACTTATGTCTTTTGAGCTAGGCAGTTGCTCTAGTGCTTCACTTATATATTTTTAGAGCACAGAGGTGGTTTTATTTTATAGAAATTGTTGAAATATCATGCTTCACTTATATTATTTTGAGAGTCTTAAACATCATGGTAATTTTCTTAGGTTATGAATTTAGTCCTAATGTGATGGGCATCCAAGAGGTATATAATAAAAACTTACATATGAAGAGCATTGAATATATGACAAGTTTGATTCCTTGCATTTGTTTTGAGATATAAAGATGGTGATATTAGAATCATGCTAGTGAGTAATTGTGGACTGGTAGAAATACTTGTGTTAAAGTTTGTGATTACCCTAGCATGCACGTATGGTGAACCGTTATGTGATAAACTTAGAGCATGATTTATTTTTTGATTGTCTTTCTTATGAGTGGCGGTCGGGGACGAGCGATGGACTTCTCCTACCAATCTATCCCCCTAGGAGCATGCGTGTAGTACTTTGTTCCGATGGCTAATAATTTTTGGCAATAAGTATGTGAGTTCTTTATGACTAATGTTGAGTCCATGGATTATACGCACTCTCACCTTTCCACCATTGCTAGCCTCTCTAGTACCACGCATTTTTCGCCGGTGCATTAAATCCACCATATACCCTTCCTCAAAATAGCCACCATACCTACCTATTATGGCATTTCCATAGCCATTCCGAGATATATTGCCATGCAACTTCCACCGTTCCGTTTATTATGGCACACACCATCATTGTCATATTGTTCTCATATGCATGAGACATTCATATAGAGTCATATCTTTGTTCTAGCATCGAGTTGTAATTCTTGAGTTGTAAGTAAATAAAAGTGTGATGATCACCATTATTAAAGCATTGTCCCATGTGAGGAAAGGATGATGGAAGCAATGATTCCCTCACAAGTTGGGATGAGTCTCCGGACTTTAAGAAAATAAAAGAGGCCAAAGAAGCCAACAAAAAAAAAGAAAAAAAAGAAAAAATGGAAGAAAGAAAAAAAGAGAAAAGAAAAAAATGAGAGAAAAAGAGAGAAGGGACAATGTTACCATCCTTTTCCACACTTGTGCTTCAAAGTAGCACCATGTTCTTCATGATAGAGAGTCTCCTATTTTATCACTTTCATATACTAGTAGGAATTTTTCATTATAGAACTTGGCCTGTATATTCCAATCATGGGCTTCCTCAAATTGCCCTAGGTCTTCGTGAGCAAGCAATTTGTATGCACACCCACTTAGTTTCTTTTTGAGCTTTCATACACTTATAGCTCTAGTGCATCCCTTGCATGGCAATCCCTACTCACCTGCATCAATATCGATTGACGGGCATCTCCATAGCCCATTAATTTGCCTAGTTGATGTGAGACTTTCACCTTCTTTTCGTTTTCTCCACAACCACCATATTCTATTACACCTATAGTGTTATATCCATGGCTCATGCTCATGTATTGCGTGAAAGTTGAAAAAGTTTGAGAACACCAAAAGTATGAAACAATTGCTTGGCTTGTCATCGAGGTTGTGCATGACGAAATACTTTGTGTGATGAAGATGGAGCATAGCCAGACTATATGATTTTGTAGGGATAACTTTCTTTGGCCATGTTATTTTGAGAATACATGATTGCTTTATTAGTATGCTTGAAGTATTATTGTTTTTATGTCAATATTAAACTTTTGTTTTCAATCTTATGGATCTGAACATTCATGCCAAAATAAAGGAAATTGCATTGATAAATATGTTAGGTAGCATTCCACATCAAAAATTCTGTTTTTATCATTTACCTACTCGAGGACGAACATGAATTGAGCTTGGGAATGCTTGATACGTCTCCAATGTATCTATAATTTTTGATTATTCCATGCTATTATATTATCTGTTTTGGATGTTTTATATGCATTAATATGCTATTTTATATTAGTTTTGGGACTAAACTACTAACCTAGAGCCTAGTGCTAGTTTCTGTTTTTCCTGGTTTTTGACTTTTTCAAAAAAACGAATATCAAACGGAGTCCAAACGGAATAAAACTTTACAATGATTTTTCTTGGACCAGAAGACACCTACGAGACTTGGAGAGGAGGCCAGAAGAGTCCCGAGGAGGCCACAAACTGTGGAGGCGTGCCCCAAGGGGGCTCCCCCTGGCTTGTGGGCCCCTTGAGGGTCTTCCAACCCTAATCTTTGCAATATAAATACTCAAATATTCCCCCAACATTAGAAGCGTCCACAAAAATACTTTTCCATTGCTGCAAGCTTCTGTTCTCGTGAGATCCCATCTTGGGGCCTTTTCCGGCGATCTGCTGAGGGGGGGTTCGATCACGGAGGGCTTCTACATCAACCTTGTTGCCCTACCGATGATGTGTGAGTAGTTTAGCACGGACCTACGGGTCCACAGCTAGTAGCTAGATGGCTTCTTCTCTCTCTTTTATCTTCAATACCATGTTCTCCTCAATGTTCTTGGAGTTCTATCCGATGTAATCTTCTTTTGCGGTGTGTTTGTTGAGATCCGATGAATTGTGGGTTTATGATTAGATTATCTATGAATATTATTTGAGTCTCCTCTGAACTCTTTTATGCATGATTTAAATATCTTTGTATTTCTCTCTGATCTATTGATTTGGTTTGGTCAACTAGATTGATCTATCTTGCAACAGGAGAGGTGCTTTGTGATGGGTTCAATCTTGCGGTGTCCTCACCCAGTGACATAGTAGGGGTAGCGAGGCACGTATTGTATTGTTGCCATTAAGGATAAAAATATGGGGTTTATAACATATTTCTTGAGTTTATCCCTCTTCATCATGTCATCTTGCTTAAGGCGTTACTCCGTTCTTATGAACTTAATACTCTAGATGCATGCTGGATAGCGGTCGATGTGTGGAGTAATAGTAGTAGATGCAGGTAGGAGTCGGTCTACTTGTCATGGACGTGATGCCTATATTCATGATCATTTCCTTAGATATCGTCATAACTATGCACTTTTCTATCAATTGCTCAATAGTAATTTGTTTACCCACCGTATGCTTGATTCAAGAGAGAAGCCTCTAGTGAAACCTATGGCCCCCGTGTCTATTTTCCATCATATATTTTCAGATCTATAAAACCAAAAAACCAAAAATAGCTTGCTGCAATTTATTTACTTTTACTTTAGTTTGCTCTTTTTATTAATTTTTTATACCTATCTCTATTAGATCTCACTCATGTTCGTGACCGTGAAGGGATTGACAACCCATTTTTCGCGTTGAGTTCAAGTGTTTGTTACTTTGTGCAGGTGCATATATTGGAGACTTCCTTGTGCTTCCTACTGGATTGACACCTTGGTTCTTAACCGAGGGAAATACTTATCTCTACTTTGCTGCATTACACTTTCCTCTTCAAGGGAAAAATCAACACAAGCTCAAGAAGTAGCAATGACAGGTCGTGGGAGTGACTGAAACCTAAAACTCGGTTTATGAATTGTTTAGTGAGGGGCTCTTTAGAATCGACATGTTTAATGCCATGGTTAGATTTATCTTAATTACTTCTCTTGTATTTGCGCATGCTTGGATGGAAGGTATAATCATAAGTGGGTGTTTGTTCAAGTAAGAACAACACCTTAGCTCTAGTCTACCCGCATAGCAACTTATCAAGGCAATGAAAGTAAGTTGATGAATCTTGGTGAAAGTAACTCGATGATATTCCTGTGTGCCCTCAAGAGCACTTCGATCACAATAAGGAGTTCCACTGTGACAACCTGGTTTTTGTCCTCTTTCTTTTTCTGGATTTCTTTGCCATTTGATTTGAATTTGGAGTTTTTGAATCAACTCAGTTGGACTTAATCACTTTAGCATGTCCTTGACTTTCACCCAAGTGACTCACTTCTCTCTCAAAACCACCATTTCCTCTCTGGTATATATATCCCAAAATGGCCATAGGAATATTTTTCGTAAATGAAAAATATTCATTTTCCTCTCTGAAAACCACTTCAGTAACATATGCTTCAAAGAAACCCTCATTTTTCTTGCCCACAAAAATGAAAATTCCTTCTTTGAACCTTGGCACACCTCCCTGTGCAAAAATATTTTGTAGTTATTTGAAATATTCTTGCTACAGGAAATCATTTGCTTTCTGCCCTTAAAATGCAGTTTCTAGAGGAAGTATATTATTCCTTAATCTAATGAAGCTGATTTTTCCCGAGCTTCATTACCCTCCTAAGAAAACCTTAACCTCAAGAGATTAGCCCTAAACTCCTTCTAGAACCCCTCCAAAAACTGTGCCCAAACTTCTGTCCAAAAACTTGCTACTAAGCTCTTGTTCAATCCGGTCGGCCTGGCAGTGTGCCATCTCATCTCCTAGACCTAACACTGCACGGACAACACACTGTACAAGGTTGGGCATCGCCTGGGCGTCGGTGTGGCCTAGTTCGTGTGGTGACCGCGTGTGGTCACGGGCACTGGCGCACGTTCGACACGCTCTACGTTGCGCCCGAGCCGCTGTTCAGCGCGTGCACGTCTCAGCGCTCGCCGCCGACTGCCGCACCGTGCCACCTGCCTCGTAGCATCACCCTTGACCCCTCCTTGCCGCTCGTTGATGTCGGAGCCGCCGTAGCGAGCACGGGCACGACGCAGCCAAAGGCATAGTGCGCCCGTGCCACTGTCTCCGTCCGCACCCGCGCCCTGTGCTCGTCCTCGAGCCTCCATAGTGGCCGCATGATCAGTTAACCCCTCTCCACCTCTCTATGGAGCTCCTCGTTGCCGTGTGCCGCCTTCCAGAGCCCTCCGGCTAGAGCCGAGCCCCCCATCCCCTCCGCCTATAAATATCTCCCTCCTCTGGCCTCTCCGAGCACCGCAAACCACTCCGCCATCCACCACAAGAAGTAGAGAAGCCGCAACCTGGCTAGGCAGGCCTCGGGCCACCGTCCTCAGCCGGAGCTCACCGGTGATCCCCTCTGCTTCTTCCCCACCTCTCCAGTACTCCTCGAGCCTCATCGACTTCTCCGACGACTCCTTGGTGTTCCTCTGGCGCTTGCCAACCCTGTTGGAGCCCCTAGAAACGCATCCTCTCGTCGTCTTCCTCATCTCCGGCGAGATCCGTCCGCAGCCACCGCTAGAGACGCCATTTCCGAGCTGCTCCGGCCATCCCTCGCCAAGCCACGGGTGCAGGCAGGTGCACCAGGACCCTCGCTATCCATCCCTCCCACTCAGATCGGCCACCAAGCCCTCCTCGCCGGAGAGAGCTCCGGCGTAGCGCCACCACCCCTGTTTTTCTCCCCCTCCTCTCTAAACCTGACCGTGGGGCCCACCGTCAGCCACTCAACCGTGGCCGAAGCGGTATGAGTGGTGGCGCCCCGCGGAAATACATCTTCGACGTCACCCCTGGTTTTCTTTTTATTTATATTAAATTCAAATATTGACCAGAAACTTGGCCAGCCATAACTTTTAAAACATAAGTCCAAATGAATTGATTCTTTTTGTATTGTGTCTGTATTGGAATATACTAGAAGCACACAATTTTTGAGAGTTTTCTCTGCTGCCTAGAATTTCTAGTGAATTTCAGAATGATTCACGATATTTTCTTTTGTTGTTTTTAATTGTTTTCAGAGGGAGAAGCTTGTCTTGAGGAGAACTAGGAGGAGTGTGAACCTCCTCTGCACTAAGGCAAGCCACACAAATATTTGCATGGTGTCATTTCAATAATTATGGTTTTTCCAACTTGAATATGATTTATGTCATGCATTTAATGAATATTGCTTATGTTAGTTACTTTGTCATGTTTGAAATGCTTAGTTTACAGTAGAGTTTGGATGCATGGTCTAATATGAGGCAGTAGAGTTAGTTTTGAAAGTATGGTTATGATCAATATTCTTTTCGTATATGAGGTATTGGTTTTAATATGCTAATGTCATAACTAAAAATGATGAGATTTAAAACCAGTGAAGTTGAAACCAGTGAATTAAAGTGATGAGTAGTGCAAGTAGAATGATTCTACGATATTGATCCATTTACTTTAAGTGCTATGTGAATATGATGCATGTCAGTTAGTTGCATGTTCATGGCATATTGTGACTCGAGTTATTTTTATTTCAAGTGAAACCTGATGTTAACTCAACTTGAACATAATGTTGATCGGGTCATGGTGCCACTGAATCGAGCTTTCCCAGTGCAACCACATTTGCCTTTATGGGAAGGCCTTTATTCGGTCCATTGTCATGCCTCTAGTCAGTACCTCCAATGAGGGAAGGTTATGGGCGTGCGGTACCCTGGCCCGGTAAGCAAACATAAACTTGTGTGCCCGTTGTTGTTATGGTACCTTGTCCCTGTTTGGGACCGTTGATTTGTTTTGCCACGATGTGGCCGTTGGATGTCTTTGGTAGACATGGGGCCACCCATGACTTAGCCCAGAGGGGAGTTGGTCGGAGTGGCCGAGAGAGTTTCATGGCAATGGGAGGGTTATGTCGGAATGCCGTTGGTCCACCCAAATGGGAGTGCGAGGCCATGGGTTCTGTGATGTGGGTACAGTGTACTAACATCTGCAGGGTGTTTACTAAATATATCGATAGCCGCGTCCTCGGTTACGGACATAGCTCATAGTAGGTCACACCATGGATCAACATGATTAAGTAATCTTGCACACTAAATTTATATGATTGGCACTGGACAAGCCAAAGTGTTGGTTTCGTTTGTGATTCGGGCATGATCACCGTTTTGGTTACGAGGTAACCCGTTTGGTAAGAGAGTCCGAGGGACTCGGTGCACAAGTTTGATTCACTACATGAGTAGTATGTTGAAGTATTGCATTTAACCTGCTTAATTGTTATAATATTGTTTGCCATTATGCTTATGCATGTTGTGAGCTTGCAAGTACATTCAATGTACTGATTCATGCCAAATTTCAGGAAAGTCTTACTGAATCGGAGTGCTTCCCGTGTCTAGATCATGTCTACATCGGTGTCCCTGTGCTATGGAGTTCCGCTTTGTCATCGTTCCGCTGCCGCGTAGTTATCGTGATCGAGCCCCCTTCATGTTCATTAAATAATGTACATATTATTCAGCCGCACCGTGTGTGCCGCTTGGCCTCGTTACTTGATGTAATATCGAACATATGTTTCCGCTAGCATCAATAAAGCGGTTGTTTTCTGTACCAAGTTGTTGTGTGTTGCCAGAAGACTTGATCTCTAGGCTGGCGATGCAAGGTGAACCGGTTGCTCTGAGCTAGGGTGCCACATCCACCGGCTTGGCCTTAGCAACATTAAGAATTGGGCCCCCTTGCCGCACCTTGTTACTTCTGTTACTTGTTGTTGCTACTTGTGATAGGCGTTCGGATTTCCGGAAAGAGGAAGCATGATGTAGTATAGTAGAAGAAAGTATTTCCCTCTGTTGAGTACCAAGGTTTATCGAACTAGTAGAAGATTGATGGCTCTATATTTTACGCATTTTGAGAGCTCATTTGTTGCATGTTCTCTTCATATATCATGTCCCATTGAACCAAATAGTTGTCAATTATGCATGTTTACCGGTATTTGCACTTATCGTTGTGAGCATTGCATATTTAGTATTTTATTTGTTTTTATTAGCTTTCTTTGTTTTCTTGTGTCTACATGTGTTTCATAGCAACCTAGGACCAAGCATGATGAAACAACCAAGGAGGGGTTCAATACGGAGACACCCAGGGGGCAGACTTAGCCATTTCGGATGTCAGAAAAAGTGATTTTCCAAAGTGCTCCAAATCAAGATCCAAGACTAGGAATGGATCGACGCCATTCATACGAATCCAACGACCCCAAGAACGTCAATTTCTGAGTTTGTATCAAGATTTGGAGGCCGTTTTACACGAGGACATGTTCAAAGACGACGTTCCAAATGACCGCGCACGGTCGTTTCGGCGGTCGTTTGACATGCAGACAGCTCCGAAATTTGCCCTTCCAGACAGAATTCTTCACCGATTTTGTCCCCGTTTGATCCCACGTGATCCTTGACTCGTAAAGAAGAGACTGGGAGAGGATTTGGCTCATTTAGCGCGCTTTTATGAAGTTCATCAGGAGAGGAGGCTAGGGAGGCTCCATATATACACCTCCTCAACCCTAGACGTCACCATTCACCATACTCCACAATTCATCTCATTCATTCACAACCATCTCCATTGCTGCTCCACCACGATGAGCACAAGCATTCGGGCCGGTGCCCTAGCACCGGTGCCACCACCATAGGTGGCGCCCCCATCTCCATCACCATAGGTGCAGTCATCACCATCATCTTCATCACCACCATGCCTTCTCCCTTCACCGACTTTATGCCAGCTTATAACTTGACCCTAACCTTCATTCATGCATATGTTTGAGTAATTGTACTAGTTCTTAAGGATATGGTTGAACCCTATGTGATACTTGATGTGATCCATTATCTCTTGTTCATGCTTTGAGTTAGTGTTCTCACAAGTGCTGAGAGGAGGCCTCTGTCGCACTATTGTCGTATAGGTCATAGAAGAACAACTGTCGTTGCGAAGGGTTGGGGCATTGGGGTAATTTGATGTGGCAGTAAATCCTTTGATTCCTCACCGTCACAATTGATAGGCGAATAACGGAGAACCCTTATAGAGGTTGCGTCCATGGGGTAACCCTTAATTATCATAATTTGTAACTCTATGGGGGAGACTATGATGGTGGCGTGTGTGGCACAAAGTCTAGTTCGAGTAGAACGTGTATTGTACCCGGCTCCGCCCACTTATGCATTTGACCAGTGAATAGAGGGTTCGATAGTTCATATATGTGGTAGTGATTCTGGAACCCTTGAGAACACTTTATTACTCAAGCACCTTCACCACTAACTTAGCATCTTTTATTTCCTGTTTTCACTCTCTTGTTAGTAGTTTAGTTGATTACCCCTTTGTATCTAGTTTTTGTATCTAGTTTTCCTAACAACGATAGAGTAGACTATTTTCAAACTCCAGTTTGGGTGCGTACGTTGCTGCAAGTGACAATTTAGCCTCGGGGTTTGTGGTGCCTTCCTATAAGCTCCCTGTGGGTTCGACACTTTACTTATAATAGCAAAGTGCTACAACAACACTGTTCACTTGCAGGACATCAAGCATTTTCTGGCATCGTTGCCGGGGAGCATAGCGTTTGGTTATTACTTACCCACAAACACTTAGTTTATTTTGTTTATTGCTATTTATCTTACTATTTTTTTCTCTTAACCCAAAAACACAAAAACAAATGTCTTGCTTCGAGATGTCAGATATAGACATGGAGGCTGCAATGAAACAATTTCATGAAAAAAATAGGATGCTTTAAGAATACCGGAATACCGACAAAGGTAGAGAAATGGGTATGAAATTTATGGAGTTAGTGATTATAGCTAATGATATCCCTAAAGGTTGCATACAATGCCAATCTCTTCTCCACATGAGTTTTTATTGAGAAGATCACCCACATCCGGTTGTGAGATCATTCACCCGTTTTAAACATCCTCTTGAAGATGTTGAGGTAATTGAGGAGATGATGCTATTTCTTAGATCACATGAGCTTTCAATGTGGATTGGCAGGTTTGCCAAAGAGCAGACTTGGTTCACTAAGCATGTTTACTTGGTGGGAGAAGTTTATAACTTTTGTCTAGATAATAATTTTGATGAAAATCCTTTGGTTATAAACTATGAGAAGCGGATGGCCGCCATCTCCCAAGTCGATATTTCATAGGAACATAACCTTATGCAGGAACACGAAGGAAATGTCATCGAGCCACAAGAAGAAGGAAGTACGAAAAATGATGATCCTGAAGAACATGGAGATGAAGGACGGAGCAACCGCTGTCCAGAAACTCCCACAAATGGTAATTGTTTTGACATGATTAATGTGCATCTTGATGAAAATGACGAAGGTTATGATCTACCTGCAGCTCCTCATCCTCTCCATTATAATATTACTATGAAGTTGTAGCCACTAACTTTTCAGACATCTCCACTCATCTCGGTGCATCAGTACTCACCAAAGAGCGAGTATGAATTTACTTATATGATGTCGATGCACCGCAAGCGAGTGCGCCTCCGACCGAGCTTTGCTATGAGGTCCCCCAAACCCAGGTCGAAGGTAGGTCTCCCACTCGGGGTTGAAATACCTTGGGATTCGGGTGGATGACCATATGGAGCACCAAAGCCTAACTATATGGCTATAAAGAAAGCACTGGCTGCGAGGTAACCCGAAAGTCCGTAGGTGTCTGTAACATCCCAGATTTTCAATTTGGAATGTTATACATTAGATCATCATGCATATCATATTTTCTTGCATTTTGTTGATCCTAGAAATTTCACGCAACTCAAGGACCCTCGGAGAGAGTTGGAGATTTCGAAATATTCGTATTTGAGTTCTCTCAAAACTATGAAAAGAGGATCGTTGGATTTATTTATTTTATCTTCAAATATTTTTCCAATATCAAAAATAAGAGAGGGAATAATATGACTTTCCCAAAATTTAGGAAAAATGACGATTTAATAAATAAATCAAAATTTGGATTTTTCACGGAGTTTATTTGCCTTAGGGAAAAATGCGTGTTTTCAAAAAATTGCATTTTTGGCCCCGTGTTAAAGTTCATTTTGTTCGACTCATTTTGAGGAGTCGGGGAAAGTTTACTTTATTAATTTTGGAGTTCGTTTAGATTTTTTTATTTTTTTTGCGCGCGAGACCGTTTAAAAAAAACTGCAGCGCCTTGGGCCAAAGGCCCAAGCCGCTAGCCGCCGGCCGGCCAAGGCCACAAGGCCTCCACGCGCGTGTGCACCAAGGGAGCCAGGGAGCCGCTCCTTTTCCCAAGTCCTAGTAGGACTCTTTTCCTACTTCGTTTAATTCCGTATCTATTCCTAGATCTATTCCTTTTGTTTCCTAATCCTAATCTATTTCTTGTCCCCTACCCCAAGCAAAACCCTCCCCTCCCCAATATAAATACCCAAGCACCCCCCCTCTAACACATCAAATCATCTCCTCTCCTCTCCTCACCACCACCGCGCCGCCGCCCACGCCCGCCGCCCACCCACCGCCCACCCACCCATTGCCGCTGCCCACCCAGCGCCGCCCCCGCCGCCGCCACCACCCCGCCGCCGCCCAGAGCCCTCGCCTCTTCGAGGTACTAGCCCCGCCGCGTTTTTTTCGGTTTCGTTCCGATTTCCGTTCGGTTTTCTAGATCGGTTTTTCGTTTGGTTTTCTTTCCAAACCCTAGATCGGTTTTTCTCGCGGTTTTTCTTTCCGGTTTTGTTTAGCAAACGTTCGCCGGACCATTCGTCCTAACGAACATGATCACCGGTTTGCTTCGGTTGATGAACATCCGTTCGTTCAACCGTTCGTCGTTTTCTTTCTAAATCAGATTTATTCCGTTATTTTTCTGATAGCGATTTCAGATCCGATTTTCTTACTAGTCTATCTTCTCGCTCGTTTATCGGAATCAGGTGATTCAAACGCCTGGAGTTTCATTTCGAAACCGCCGTTCCGACTAATCAACTTAAACAAAGTTTTGCTACTGTAAAATTTGACCTAGTTTCAACTTGCTAGAACCGAGTTGTTTTCTTTCGTCGTTTGACTTTCGTTGCTTTATTTGATTCGATTCTTTTTGCAAGCAGGGTTCTTAAGTTGAACTTTCTGGTCAGATCTTTTATTCGAGATTTACCTGTGCATTAGATGAGTACTTATTGTATGCTTGTTGTTTGTCTGCCATAGATCACCCGGAGTGCGCCGCTTGTTACTTCGAGTCTCTAGGTTTCGCGGATCGTCAGCACGGCAAGTAACACTTTGATCATACTTTCTCATACCCAGTTTTTATGCATTAGATCAATCCTCAAACACTTGCATGAATAGGATCTAATTAAATTGTGGGATGGGAAGTAGATTGAGGTAGTACCTATTACCTGTTTTACTTATGAAACCTTTGGGAGTTACTTCTACGTTTGCTTATTATGCCATGCTATGCTAGTAGACGTGGATTGGGTGAGTGATATCCATGACAGATGTGAGATTGTTAAATTAATGGTTTATTTAAGGTGGCAACTTTAACACACATCTGGGTGGATTGAGGCACCTGGTTTCTATCAGGACTTGCCTGTTTTTTTTTCGGACCGCCACCCAGGCTCAAAGGGATCATAAGATTATTCAAACTAGTAACTTACATGTGCAGCCACAAACCATTATGGGCTCTGGCATAGTTGACTAAGTCATGCAAACTCTTATAGTGGTGGACTAGCAGATGTAGGGGATGTAGGTGTACCGGTCCACCCATCGTAAGGTGCTAGCGCTTCTGAAAGATTATGTCTCGGTCATCCGTCTCTCAAACACCATGTAGTGCGAGAAACCAAATGGAGGCGATCGAGTCTTGTGGGGGAGAAGTGCGCAAACCTCTGCAGAGTGTACAAACTAATCATGATTAGCCGTGTCCCCGGTTATGGACATCTTGAGTATCTAGTACTTGAATATCATGTGCATCTCAACATGTTACTCTAATTAATATTGTTGGGTTTTTAATGAGTACTTTTAATTGGGATTGAGGATGCTGTCAACCATTCTCAATGTTTAACAACCACCATGATAGTTAAATAAATGTATTCCTTTGCAGTAGGGAAAAACTGGCTTTATGCAAAACTGTAACCGTAGAGCTTTACCACCAGCCATATATGCATGTAGTATAGGCTTATCATTCATTATTCTCTATGTGTTACATTGCCAGCATATTCCATGTGCTGACCCATTTTCGGGCTGCAACTTTTCATGTTGCAGACTTTTTCGAACGACAGTAAGGTGTTTTAGGTCGTGGTTCTATACTCGATGATGCGGCTGGAGTTGATGGACTCACTTATCTTCCAAGTCTTCCGCTGTTATCGTTATTAGATGGCCTTAAGCCATGATTATTGTAATAAGTCCTCTTCTGGACAATCGATGTAATAAGTGTGTGATTGTTACTCGTTATAAATCCTTCAAATCTTGTGTGGTGTCAAGCATTCGATCCAGGATGACACCGAGCACGAGACTTGATCCACTCGGGTCGGGTCGCCACAGAGATGGTATCAGAGCACACGCTGACTGTAGGACACGACCACTAAGTTAAAGCCATAGATCACTACTCTCTTCTCATTTTCTAACTCCTCGTCTTTTCTACTCTTTTAGGATGAAGGACGCAAAGATCAAGTACGCCCAACCAGATGAAGGCACACCTTTTGGATTTCACTTGATGGAACTCACCAAGTACCTGAACATTGGACTACCAAGTTTCACCGGGACTTTCAACGCCACTCTGCCTGAAGAGGAGCGCTGGAAGATTCACGCTCACGTTCGGGAAGGACATTCGCCCCAATCACCAAGCCTATAGATAGTGTTTTCGATTGCACCAACCTGGAGTGCAGGAAAGAGCATGGCAACTCATATCACCATGGGACGCATTGGAGAAGTTTATCAAGAAGATCTCAAGGACACTATCTACCAGATTTGCGGACGCCGGAATGAACAATGGGAGATAGTCAGCACCAAGAAGGACAGATCCATTGCAGCTTTCATCCAGGAGTTAAACCAGCACATTCGACGCCAGGAGAACCAGATGTGCAATGATATGATAGAGTTGAAGAATGCAAAGGGAAGGATCATCGAACTTGAAGGAGAATTGAAGGCTACACGCAATGACTACATGGACGAGATCGTAGCTGTAGCAAGACACAATAACGATCTTAAGTATGAGATTGAAGAACTCAAGAAGAAATTGGCGCTCAAGAATGAAGACAAGTACGTCGGCTGTCCGAGCAACTACATCATCATCGACGACACCGATTCAGATCCAAGTGAACCCGACTTTGAAGACGAAGCTGGAGCAGACATCATGGAGTCTTCCACCGGTTCAAATTAGTAGATGTCCCCCACATATTAGTAGTATTCCCTCCATGTAAACATTATAGTTCACGCACTTTTGCGATAGTTAGATCGTTGTAAGCCCTTTGTTTGAATTGAATGAAGTGATTTTGTGTGCATTTTCTCATGTGCATTTGGGTAGTGTTTCCCCTTAGACCTCACTCTATTCTTAATTACTCGTCTTTTCTAAACCCATCAGATGCCTCCGAGACGCGACCCCGGGTTTGTTTTCCCGCCAGAGATCACCCAGTTGATTCAGCAGCATAACACTTTGATCCAAACATTGGTACAGAACCAAGGCAACAACAACAACAACAACAACCCACCACCACCACCACCACCTGCAGATCACTTGACTCGTTTCTTAAGGCTGAACCCGCCGGTGTTTTCCAGTAGCACCGAGCCGATAGTAGCAGATGATTGGCTCCGTAAGATAGGGAGGGAGTTGACCACTGCAGGATGTACAGATGGAGAAAAGGTGAAGTTTGCTGCACACCAACTTGAAGGACCCGCAAAAAGCATGGTGGGAGAATTTCACAGCCACTTACCCTGAGACTTTGCCACATGGGATCAGTTTCAGCAAGCTTTCCACACCGCCCATGTCTCAGCAGGAGCTATGGCCATGAAGAAGCGTGAGTTTCGCAACTTACGCCAAGGAGGAAGGACTGTTGGCCAATATGTGGATGATTTTAGTAAGTTAGCACGTTATGCCCCAGATGACGTTGCTACAGATGCAGCTAAGCAGGAGAAGTTTTTGGAAGGACTGAATGATGAGTTAAGAATGCAGTTGATGGTAGCAAGTTTCAACAACTACCAGGAGTTGGTAGACCGTGCCCTCATGATTGAAGGAAAGCAGCAGCAAATTGAGAATCGCAAGAGGAAGTATGGGCAGGGGAAGTATAACTCTGGAGCCCAGCAGAAGCCCCGATATACCCCTAAGCAGGGAGTTCAGTTTCAGCATACCCATGGAGGAGGTAGTTCGCACAACCATAATGGCCACAAGAATGGTAATGGGAATGGAGGAAGCAACGGCCAGAACCGGACCACACCAACAACCCCAGCCAAGAAAGACTTGAGCCATGTCACCTGTTACAAGTGTTCCAAGAACTGACATTATGCAAATGAATGCCCCGAAGGCCAAGGTGGAAATGGAAGCTCTGGAAAGAAGCCAAACCCTTTTAACAGAGGACAGGTGAACCACATTGATGTGGAGGAGGTTGAAGATCAGCCCGATGCAGTAATCGGTAAGTTTTTGGTTAAGTCATTTACTGCACTAGTTCTTTTCGATACTGGTGCATCACATTCATACATATCAAGGGGATTTGTAGAAAAGTATAGCCTACCTACTCGGATTCTTAAAACCCCTATGCTAGTAAGCTCACCAGGAGCGGAGTATATGGCCAGACAAGGATGTTTTCAAGTGCCACTAAGTATAGGAAGGCATGTGTTCCCGACGGATTTGATCATTTTGGAATCCCAAGGATTTGATGTGATTCTCGGTATGGATTGGCTGTCGATGTATGGAGGAAACATCGATTGCGCAAGTAAGACGATTTTGCTCACAACGCCAGAAGGAAGAAGGATTAGGTATGTATCACGGCATGAGCCGAGGAGAGCACAAGTAAATTCCTTATCAGGAGTTGTGCAGGAAGAAGTACCAGTAGTAAAGGATTACCCTGATGTATTTCCTGAGGAATTGCCAGGAATGCCACCAGATAGAGACATTGAGTTTCTGATTGAGCTGTTGCCAGGAACAGGCCCGATATCGAAGCGACCATACAGGATGCCCTCACAGGATTTGGCGGAAATCAAGAAGCAGATTAAGGAGCTGTTGGATAAAGGTTATATCGCCCAAGTTCTTCGCCTTTGGGGATCACCCGTCGTTAGTGGAGAAGAAGGATGGATCGTTAAGGATGGTTGTTGATTATCGTGGATTGAATGCAGTAACAATCAAGAACAAGTACCCACTACCTATGATAAATGATCTGTTTGATCGTTTGCAAGGAGCTAAAGTGTTTTCCAAGATCGATTTGCGATCAGGGTACCATCAGTTGAAGATTCGGGAGCAGGACATACCTAAGACAACATTTACCACGAGATATGGACTGTATGAGTATACCGTTATGTCATTTGGACTGACTAACGCACCAGCCTATTTCATGAACCTGATGAACAAAGTGTTTATGGAGTTTTTGGATAAGTTCTTCGTGGTGTTCATTGATGATATTTTGGTTTTCTTGAAGAATGAAGAAGAACATAAGGAACATTTGCGATTGGTTTTGGAGAAGCTAAGAGAACATCAGTTATATGCCAAGTTCAGCAAATGTGAGTTTTGGCTAAAGGAAGTTCGATTTCTTGGACATGTTATATCCGGAGAAGGGATAGCAGTTGACCCCACAAAAGTTGAGATCGTAACCAAATGGGAAGCACCAACGATAGTTGGAGAGATCCGGAGTTTCCTTGGACTCGCAGGATACTACCGGAGATTCATTGAGAATTTCTCAAGGATTGCAAAACCTATGACGGAATTGCTGAAAAAGGATACCAAGTTCATATGGACCGAGGATTGTGAGGCAAGTATTCAGGAGTTGAAGAAAAGATTGGTTACCTCACCAGTGTTAATTTTGCCAGATCAGACCAAGGATTATGAGGTGTATTGCGACGCTTCACGTCGAGGACTTGGAGCAGTGCTTATGCAGGAAGGAAGAGTTGTTTCGTATGCTTCACGACAACTGAAGCCTCATGAAATAAATTATGCCACACATGATTTGGAGTTAGCAGCCGTTGTGCATGCATTGAGGACATGGAGACATTTTCTCATTGGAAATCATTGTGAGGTGTACACGGATCACAAGAGTTTGAAGTACATTTTCACGCAGAAGGAGTTAAACCTTAGACAAAGGAGATGGTTGGAACTCATCAAGGATTATGATATGAGATTGCATTATCATCCCGGAAAGGCTAATGTAGTAGCTGACGCATTGAGCCGCAAGAGCCATGTCAATACGTTATTGACGGGAGAAATACCAAAGGAGCTAGCAGAAGATCTTCGTGAGCTATGTTTGGAAATAGTTCCGAAAGGCTATGTAGCAGCATTGGAGATTCAGTCTACCTTGATGGATAAAATCAGGGAAGCTCAGAAAAAGGACAAAGAGGTTGCGGATATAAAGAAGAAAATGAGCGAAGAAAAAGCTAAGGGATTTCGTGAGGATGAGCACGATACCCTATGGTTTGAGGACCGTATTTACGTGCCAAATGACCCGGAGATCAGGAAGTTGATTCTGCAAGAGGCACATGATTCACCCTATTCGATTCACCCAGAAATACCAAGATGTATTTGGATTTGAAGGAAACATTCGGTGGACCGGAATGAAGAAGGATATTGCGAGTATGTAGCGATTATGTGATGTATGTCAAAGAGTAAAGGCGCAGAACATCGAAGCCAGCAGGATTGTTGCAGCCATTGCCAATACCGAATGGAAGTGGGATAAACTAGGCATGGATTTCATCACGGGTTTGCCAAAGACTCGTTCAGGCTATGATTCGATTTGGGTTATAGTCGACCGCTTGACGAAGGTAGCTCATTTCATTCCAGTCAAGACTACCTATAGCAGTGCTAAGTTGGCAAAAGATATACATGACCAGAATTGTGTGTTTGCATGGAGTTCCGAGGAGTATCGTATCAGATAGAGGAACCCAATTTACATCAAAGTTTTGGAATCAGTTGCACGAAACGTTAGGAACCAGGCTGGAATTCAGTACGGCTTTCCACCCACAGACCGATGGACAGACTGAGAGAGTCAATCAGATTTTGGAGGATATGCTGAGAGCTTGTGCACTAGATTATGGATCTAGTTGGGACGATAACTTGCCATATGCATAGTTTTCTTATAACAACAGTTACCAAACCAGTTTGAAGATGGCACCTTTCGAGGCTTTGTACGGAAGGAGGTGCAGGACACCGTTATCATGGGACAAAGTTGGAGACCGTCAGTTGTTTGGACCAGATTTGATTAAGGAGTCTGAACAGAAAGTTAAGTTGATTCGCGATAGGCTCAAGGTAGCCCAGTCAAGACAGAAAAGCTATGCGGATTCAAAACGCAAGGCGATAGAATATGAAGTTGGAGACATAATTTATCTTAGAGTATCCCCACTTCGAGGAGTTAAGCGTTTTGGAGTTAAAGGAAAGTTAGCACCCCGTTTCGTTGGACCATATAAGATTTTGCAACGCATGGGAGAAGTCGCTTATAAGCTGGAATTACCAGAAGGACTGTCAGGAGTTCATGATGTATTCCAGTTTCTCATTTGAAGAAATGTCACGCCGAGATGGTGGAAGTACCGCTAAGAGATACAGTACCACTTGAAGCAATTCAGTTGAAGGATGATTTAACATATGAGGAGAAACCAGTCAAGATTCTCGATTATGCCAGCAGAGTTACTCGCAGCAAGGTTATCAAGTTTTGCAAGGTTCAAGTGGAGCCACCACACCGAGGATGAAGCCACCAGGAAAGAGAAGAAGATTTGCTCAAAGACCACCCTCACCTATTTTCTAGCCAACCCGAATCTCGAGGGCTAGATTCATCTTAAAGGGTAGGTTTGTAACATCCCAAATTTTCAATTTGGAATGTTATACATTAGATCATCATGCATATCATATTTTCTTGCATTTTGTTGATCCTAGAAATTTCACGCAACTCAAGGACCCTCGGAGAGAGTTGGAGATTTCGAAATATTCGTATTTGAGTTCTCTCAAAACTATGAAAAGAGGATCGTTGGATTTATTTATTTTATCTTCAAATATTTTTCCAATATCAAAAATAAGAGAGGGAATAATATGACTTTCCCAAAATTTAGGAAAAATGATGATTTAATAAATAAATCAAATTTTGGATTTTTCACGGAGTTTATTTGCCTTAGGGAAAAATGCGTGTTTTCAAAAAATTGCATTTTTGGCCCCGTGTTAAAGTTCATTTTGTTTGACTCATTTTTAGGAGTCGGGGAAAGTTTACTTTATTAATTTTGGAGTTCGTTTAGATTTTTTTTTTGCGCGCGAGACCGTTTAAAAAAAACTGCAGCGCCTTGGGCCAAAGGCCCAAGCCGCTAACCAGCCGCCGCCAAGGCCACAAGGCCTCCACGCGTCTTGCACCAAGGAGCCAGGGAGCCGCTCCTTTTCCCAAGTCCTAGTAGGACACTTTTCCTACTTCGTTTAATTCCGTATCTATTCCTAGATTTATTCCTTTTGTTTCCTAATCCTAATCTATTTCTTGTCCCCTACCCCAAGCAAAACCCTCCCCTCCCCAATATAAATACCCAAGCACCCCCCCCTCTAACACATCAAATCATCTCCTCTCCTCTCCTCTCCTCTCCTCACCACCACCACCGCCCCCCGCCCCGCCGCCCACCCAGCCAGCCCCAGCGCCGCCGCCCTACGCCGCCGCCACCCACCGCCGCCGCCGCCGCCGGAGCCCCTCGCCTCTTCGAGGTACTAGCCCCGCGCCGCGTCATTTTTTGGTTTCCGTTCCGATTTCCGTTCCGGTTTTCTAGATCGGTTTTTCGTTTCGGTTTTCTTTCCGAAACCCTAGATCGGTTTTTCTCGCCGGTTTTTCTTTCCGGTTTTGTTGAGCAAACGTTCGCCGGACCGTTCGTCCTAACGAACGTGATCACCGGTTTGCTTCGGTTAATGAACATCCGTTCGTTCAACCGTTCGTCGTTTTCTTTCTAAATCGGATTTATTCCGTTATTTTTCTGATAGCGATTTCAGATCCGGTTTTCTTTCTAGTCTATCTTCTCGCTCGTTTATCGGAATCAGGTGATTCAAACGCCTGGAGTTTCGTTTCGAAACCGCCGTTCCGACTAATCAACTTAAACAAAGTTTTGCTACTGTAAAATTTGACCTAGTTTCAACTTGCTAGAACCGAGTTGTTTTCTTCCGTCGTTTGACTTTCGTTGCTTTATTTGATTCGATTCTTTTTGCAAGCAGGGTTCTTAAGTTGAACTTTCTGGTCAGATCTTTTATTCGAGATTTACCTATGCATTAGATGAGTACTTATTGTATGCTTGTTGTTTGTCTGCGATAGATCACCCGGAGTGCGCCGCTTGTTACTTCGAGTCTCTAGGTTTCGCGGATCGTCAGCAAGGCAAGTAACACTTTGATCATACTTTCTCATACCCAGTTTTTATGCATTAGATCAATCCTCAAACACTTGCATGAATAGGATCTAATTAAATTGTGGGATGGGAAGTAGATTGAGGTAGTACCTATTACCTGTTTTACTTATGAAACCTTTGGGAGTTACTTCTACGTTTGCTTATTATGCCATGCTATGCTAGTAGACGTGGATTGGGTGAGTGATATCCATGACAGATGTGAGATTGTTAAATTAATGGTTTATTTAAGGTGGCAACTTAAACACACATCTGGGTGGACTGAGGCACCTGGTTTCTATCAGGACTTGCCTGTTTTTTTTTCGGACCGCCACCCAGGCTCAAAGGGATCATAAGATTATTCAAACTAGTAACTTACGTGTGCAGCCACAAGCCATTATGGGCTCTGGCATAGTTGACTAAGTCGTGCAAACTCTTATAGTGGTGGACTAGCAGATGTAGGGGATGTAGGTGTACCGGTCCACCCATCGTAAGGTGCTAGCGCTTCTGAAAGACTATGTCTCGGTCATCCGTCTCTCAAACACCATGTAGTGCGAGAAACCAAGCGGAGGCGATCGAGTCTTGTGGGGAAAAGTGCACAAACCTCTGCAGAGTGTACAAACTAATCATGATTAGCCGTGTCCCCGGTTATGGACATCTTGAGTATCTAGTACTTGAATATCATGTGCATCTCAACATGTTACTCTAATTAATATTGTTGGGTTTTTAATGAGTACTTTTAATTGGGATTGAGGATGCTGTCAACCATTCTCAATGTTTAACAACCACCATGATAGTTAAATAAATGTATTCCTTTGCAGTAGGGAAAAACGGCTTTATGCAAAATCAGAATCAGAGAGCTTTACCACCAGCCATATATGCATGTAGTATATGCTTATCATTCATTATTCTCTATGTGTTACATTGCCAGCATATTCCATGTGCTGACCCGTTTTCGGGCTGCAACTTTTCATGTTGCAGACTTTTCAGACGACGAGTAAGGTGTTTTAGGTCGTGGTTCTATACTCAGTGATGCCGCTGGAGTTGATGGACTCACTTATCTTCCATGTCTTCTGCTGTTATCGTTATTAGATGGCCTTAAGCCATGATTATTGTAATAAGTCCTCTTCTGGACAATCGATGTAATAAGTGTGTGATTGCTACTCTGTTATAAATCCTTTGAAGTACTGTGTGGTGTCAGCATTACTGATCCAGGGATGACACCTGAGCACAGAGACTTGATCCACTCGGGTCGGGTCGCCACAGTGTCTTTCTTAGCTTTGTGTCTTGAGTCTAGTTGCATTGGCACTTTTGTTTTTGTTTTGAGTAGTTTCTATTTGAGTTGGTTTCGTGATGTTTTCATTGGTAAAATTTATAGCATGTCGGCAGTCTATTTTTGTTGCATACCTCCTCCTATGTTATTTGATATGTGCCTAACATGAGGAGGGAGCACAAAAAGTTTTGTGTAGTTCTGCAGCTTTCAGGAGAAAAGACGGTGTTTCATAGGACCATCCTGGTCATTTGGGTGCTCGTATAAGCTCGTGTCCGCAAGAAAGAAAAGCACCAAAGAAAAATACGACCTACCGTACGAGCACTCGCGTCCGTACGAGCGGTCGTTTCACTTGGCGAACACAAAGGGGCACCTCCATAGAGCAGAAGACGGTGTACCGAATGGGTGCTCGTGCCCGTTCATGCGCCCGTATGCTAGGTCCACCCCGAGAAGTAGAACTCTAGATTCAAAGACAGTGTTCCAAACGAGCACTTGCGCTTGTACGAGCGCCCGTATGAGGGTATGGCGCACGACATCGTCTACCCGAATGCACGACGGTGTTCCATACGACCGCTACTGGTCGTTTGAGCTCCCATATGAGGGCAATAACACCTCCATTTGATTCATTTTCGACGTCTGAGGTCGATGAGGTGTTTTCTAACCGATCATTTGCTTTATAATTAGTGTTAATTACCTCTGAAACTCCATAGCCAATAATTCTCTTTAGCAAGTTTTCTTTTATTTCTCTTTGACCGGTTGGGTATACGAACTCCGTTAGTATACCGAATCGATGTTTTTATTTTGTGTGTTATTTTTGCAGGGGCTTGGACCTTATGTAGGGACATGTACGGTGTGGTGCCAATCGTACAAAAGACCCACATGAGCCACTTGGTTGCTTCATCACGATGAACTTCAATAGAAAATGCCCGATAATATTTTCCAATACGAACCTTGCTAAAATAAATGTAGCTTAGTTGTGAGTTCCTCACCTGAAGTGAGGATCACTCTTTCTAAATAGGCACTTTTGAGTTGCACACTTGTGTTTCATATCTTGTCTCACACACCCTACATACCAATCTAGGAGCACAACTGTCTTCTAGGCTTAGTTTGTTTACTTAAGCGTGGTGCTTAGATTGATGAAATGGTCAGTGTGAGGCTTATGTTTTATCACCTGTGTTGCTAATCCTTTGTGCTACAAAAAAAAATGAAAAACCATAAAAGCACAAACATATTTTGTTTTCTTTTTAGTTATTTCTCTAGCACGTTCTATCAGAGGGAAGCCACCGGACCACAACAAGGAAATCCATTGACGCAAGGTCCATGTATATTAAAAGAGAAGCGCTATGCACCTTAACGGTAAAAGTATCTAACCCTTGCTTAGACATAAGCTTGGGGAGGAAACCACTCCTCGTGCTCTCTTTTAACAACTACACTTTCTCTTTACTTCCGTGATCTTCTCTAGTTTAGCATATAAAGTTCTAAGCATGGGGAGGCTATATTTTGCATGTGTAGTGTCTTGTGCAATGCTCTTCATCATATGGTTTTCACGCATTAGTGTGCCCCGCTGTTTTGACATGCTTGCTTTGCACTTGTTTGACTTCGCTTGCGGGAATCTTGTTATCTTCTAAAAAACATTGCCATGTTCTTTTTATCAAAAACCCAATAAAGGAGTGCTTTGAACTGTTGTCTTTCTTTCACCTAACAACTTAAGTTAGGGACTCTAGTGGTGGCTTGATCAGCGATTGAATGATTGTAGAGGCTTTTTGCTAATGAGCCTAGCATCTTTGGTTCATCTGGGACGTGCAACGGGGTTTATCTCCGCCAAAATATCCCCACGGGGTACTTAGCTATTGAGTCTTATGCAACATGACACCGCGATACTCTTGTGTAGTGTTTGAGTTCTTTATGACTAAGGCAAGTTCGAAACCTTTTGCACTTCCATTCACCTTTTATTGCTAGCCTCTACGCTATCATGCATTCCCCACTCTCACATTGGGACTTGGAGCAAACTTTGCAGGTACATCCAAACCCGTGGGAGGACATTCTCTTGTTCTCCTACACAAAGACACCCCATCTCCACAAAAAAACCACCATACCTACCTACATGGCATTTTCATAGCCATTTCGAGCATATCGCCATGCACTATCATCATTTTAATTACATGACTATAGACATGTTTTCAGTTGCCATGCATGATCATAGTATGGCTAACTTGACATTTTCATTACTTGCCCATTTTTTATGTCTATTCTACGCCTGATCATTGCACATACTGGTAGCTGCCAGAGACATTCATCATATAGAGTTTCTCTCATGTTATCAGTTTTGAGTTATGATAACATTCAGTTGAAGTGAGTCATTATAAATGTGTGATGATCATCATTATTAGAGCATGCCCAAGTGAGGAAAAGAATGGCGGAGACTTATGAGTCCTCGAAAAAATGAGGATGAGGTCCATGAAACTGTTCTTAAAAAGAGAAAAGAATGGTGGACGCTCATGAGTCCTCGAAAAAGTGAGGATGAGGTCCATGAGACGGTTCCAAAAAAAATGAGAGAAAAGGAGAGAAGGGGCATGCTACTATCATTTTACCACACTTGTGCTTCAAAGTAGCACCACTTCATGCATCATAAAGTAGAAAGTTTCATGAGTTTCATGTTTCATGCTAGTGGGGAACCGGCACTATAGAACTTGGCTATATTTCGATGACGAGCATCCTCAAAAGCTAGAGGTCTTCATGAGCAAGCAAATTGGATGCACCCCCACATAGTCCATAGGAGAGCTTTCACATATTCATAGCTCCATGTGTATCCTAGTTGCATGGCGATCACTACTCCTTGTTTTGACATCGGTCATAGGGCCTTCTCCATTGCCTAATGGTCAGTTGCGTGGATGCGAGACTTTCTTTGTTTTTGAATTCTCAAAACCCCAACCATCTTCTATAATTCCCTTAAGTGCGAGGCATAGGCTTGCGCTCAGTGCTGCATAGGTAGTTGAGTGGTTAAATAACACAGACACATATGATCTTGCTATTGTACCTGGTATGCCTTAGGTTGGTGTTTTTGAAGCCATCACTAGTGCTTGATTTCTTTTGTCTTTGATTGTCACTGTTGTGTTCCTAACATAATATTGACCTTCTCTCTAAACCTTTGGAAATGGGAATTTGGGATCCACAAAAATATTTTCCTCTTTCTTGACCTCCATGGCAATGTACCTAAGAGGATAGCTTGTATTGCTCCCTTACTAGTTAACTTTTCCATGATTGCATGATGAACATGGATCTTACTTTTGGGGTTTGGTTCAATGAATGCTTTAGAGTTGGTAGTATTGAACTTTTGGTAGTCAACCATCTTACTATAGGACAAGCAAGGTTTAAGCGTGGGGAGGTTGATGGCTCTATATTTTACACATTTTGAGATCTCATTTGCTGCATGTTCTCTTCATATATCATGTCCTGTTGGACCAAATAGTTGTCCATTATGCATGTTTACCAGTATTTGCACTTATCATTGTGAGCATTGCACATTTAGTATTTTATTTGGTTTTATTAGCTTTGTTTGTTTCTTGTGTCTACTGGTGTTTTGGAGCAACCTAGGACCAATCACGATGAAACAACCAAGGAGGGGTTGAATATGGAGACACCCAGGGGGTAGACTTAGCCATTCCAGAGGTCTAAACAGTGATTTTTCTAAAGTGCTCCAAATCAAGATCCAATACTAGCAATGGATGGCACCATTCATACGAATCCAACGAGCCCAAGAACATCAAATTCTGAGTTTGTATGAAGATTTGGCGGCCGTTTTACCGAAGGAGGACAGATTCAAAGACGACGTTCCGGATGACCGCACGCGGTCATTTGACGTGCAGACAACTCTGAAAGTTGCCCTTCCAGACGGGATCCTTCACCAATTCTGTCCCTATTCGATCCCACGTGATCCTTGGCTCGTAAACAAAATATTAGGAGAGGATTGCTCATTGAGAGCCCTTGGATGAAGCTAGCTCATCAAGAGAGGAGGCTAGGGAGGCTCCATATATACCCCCTCAACCCTAGCCGTCATCATTCACCATATTCCACAATTCATCCCATTCATCTGCAACCTTCTCCATTGCTGCTCCACCACCAAAGATGAAGGGACGTGACCAAGGGAAGGAGGATGCTCCACCACCATGAGTACCGGCATTTGGGCCGGTGCCCTCGCACCGGCGCCACCACCATAGGTGGCGCCCCCCATCTCCATCACCTCGGGCACGGTCATCACCATCATCTTCATCACCACCGCGCCGCCACCATCACCACCATGCCTTCTCCCTTCACCGGCTTGATGTCGGCTTGTAACTTGACCCTATTTTCATGCATATGTTTGAGTAATTGTACTAGTTCTTGAGGATATGGTTAAAACCTATGTGATACTTGATGTGATCTAATATCTTTAGTTCATGATTCGAGTTAGTGCTCTCACAAGTGTTGAGAGGAGGCCTCACTTGCACTATTTCCGTATAGGTCGCGTGCATGGCACGAAGTCTACTCCGAGTAGAACGTGTGCTGTACCCGGATCTGCCCACTTATGTATTTGACTAGTGAATAGAGGATTCGATAGTTCATATATGTGGTAGTGATTCCAAAACCCTCGAGAACGCTTTATTATTCAAGCACCTTCACCACTAACTTAGCATCTTTTATTCCTATTTTTACTCTCTTGTTAGTAGTTTAGATGTTTACCCCCTTTTATACAGTTTTCCTAGCAACGACAGAGTAGACTATTTCCAAACTCCAGTTTGGGTGCGTGCATGGCTGTGTGAAAGTGACAACGTAGCTGCGGGGTTTCTGGTGCCTTCCTGTAAGCTCCCTGTGGGTTCAACACTCTACTTATCATAGCGAAAGTGCTACAACAACCCTGTGCACTTGCAGGATATCAGAGATTCATGGAAACAAAGATAAATATAACCTGCACACACACAAAACAAATACTTGCACCCAACATGGGCAAGAGGGTTGTCAATCCCCTTGTACTCGTTAATTGCAAGGCTTAATTCTAGTAATGGTAGATAGATAAATTCCAAAAAAGAGTAAATAAATTGTAGCAAGGTATTTAGGGTTTTAGTAATATGATGTGAATGGACCCTGTGGCCATAACTTTCACTAGAGGCATCTCTCTCATGAGCATAGAAACGGTGGGTACACAAATTTATGTTGGGCAGTTGGTACAAAAGCACATAGTTATGATGTTATTAATGGCATGATTAGTACATAGGAATTATGTTCGTGACGCGCAGACCGAAACAATTCTGCATCTACTACTATTACTCCACCCCTCGACCGCTATCCAGCATGCATCTTAAGAGGTTGTTTGGATAAGTGGAATATATAGAATTCATTCTCTATAAACCTGGAAAACAGCCTAATCGAATAAAATCCCGTTTGGCTACTTCAACTAATCCCTTGATATAGGAAACTTGGTTTTCTAAAACCTGGAATTCTGCGTTTATAGAAAAACGACTATGAGTCATTTTTCTAAAAACTCGATTTGCGTATACCCACTACCCAGTCTCGTCGCCTCCTACTCCACGCCGTCTGTCCGCGCGGCAGTCGTGCCTCCGCCTCCTCGGTGTCGTCTGTGGTGGTCACGACGCCTTCTCCTCCATGCCGCCCGCCATGGTGCCGCCGCCTCCTCCTCCATGTCGTCCGTCATGGTTGCACTGTCCACCATGGTCGCCCATCGTCCCTTCCTCCACACCGTCCATCTTTGCGGGGCTGTCGGTCGTGATCCTGCGGTGATCACGTTGTTCGCCATGGTCGAGTCTCCACCGAGGCCAGCTCCTCGACGGTCTATTTGCAGCCTGGACGTACATCCACTCTGTTTGCAGTCTGGACGACCGACGTCGAGGGGCGGCGGGTGTATGACCGATGTTTCTTCAACTGTTCCCACGCCGTCCTCCCTGGCTGCCTCAGTAGCTTCCTATTGTTGGTCGCTGCCTTGAACTTGCGCTCTCTGGACGTGTACGTGATGGCCACGAACATCATGCTCGCTGATGCCCTGGGTACCGGTGTGGACAAAGCAGCCTGCTTACTTACCGTCGAGGCGCTCGTGGAGGCCGAGCGGCACGGTGGAGTAGAAGAAGGCATGCATCTGTGTGGCCTTGCCGCTGTACGCAAAGAGAAGTCGAAGAGGAAGCGGTGTCCAGGGACGCTCGAGATGGCATCAGGAAGTGTCAAATATCAGGAACTGCAGAGAAACTCCGCCGGTGCTCAATCTGGGTAAAAGTTCATGGTTGTAGTTCACAAGAGAATAAGGCTGAATCATAGTACAAGCAGGAAACAAGACGTACTAGTTTCATCGTTTTCTAACCCAAACACGATATTTTTTATAAACTGATTTTTCACAAAACAGTTGGTAAAACGGGTTTTGCTAAAAATCTTCTAAAAACCTGTTTTATATAAATCCATCACTAATATTCCTGATGCAAACAACCCCTAAGGTATTAAGTTCCTAACAAACATAGTAATGCTTGGAGTATGATGACATAATGTAGACAAACTAATACCGATCAATATGATAGAACCTCATCGTTTACCCTTAGTATCAACAATACAAATATATTCCTCGCTAACCCTTCTGTCACTCGGTGCAGACACCGCAAGATTGAACCTACTACTATGCACCACTTCCGTTGAAGATCTACTCATCTACTTGGCCAAAGAAAACTAATAGATCGGAAAACATTACATAGCTATAACAATCACACATAATAAATTTCAAAAAAGACCCAGTTACTTTAAATGAACAATCTGATCATAAACCCACAATTCATCAGATCCCAACAAACGCACTGCAAAAGGATTGCATCGAATCAATCTTCAAAGGGAAAATTGTATTGAATATAAAAAAGAGAGAGAGAACTATCTAGCTACTGATATGGACCCATAGTTCCTGTGGTGTCGGGGATATACCCCACGGTGTAACCCGCCGGATGTATGACCCGGCTGGAGCATTGTGACTCACTAATGACCCGCCCAGACCTGGCAGTTTACGGGCAACCCGCCTGAACATTGCGACTCACTGGTGACCCAACGGGCGGGTCAGAAGGACGACAAGGCCCAAGGCCCAGTAGGCCGGTTCATGTGGTGGTGGGCTGGTTTAAGAGGAAAGGTGTGAGGAATATTTTCCTTACATGGAACCAAGACCCGGACTTGTATCCGGCTTGTATTAGAAGATAGACTAGTCCTAATCCTAGTAGGACTCCACATGTAACCCGCCCCTCCAACTTATATAAGGAGGGGCAGGGCACCCCAAGAGGGGAGGATCTCTAAGTCTAGATACAACAAAGGGGAGCCGGCTTATACAGCAACTCCCTCATGAGCATAATGAGACCTAACCACAAACATCATGTAGGGCTATTACCGGATGATGTTTCCCGGTGCCCGAAGCTGTCTAAACCCTTGTCTTGTGTGTCATCCCTCCTCTCAATTCCGATCAACCCTGTTCAGGCTACTACCTATTTGCGTTGGCCTCACAACAAGTCCTCACACTAGGACATATGCCATGACAAATCCACGACATTTGGTGCCCACCGTGGGGCTCGCGCACGGTGGTGTTGAGTTCTTGGAGGGATCTCTCATAGGGATCGAGGAGCTCGCAATTTTCCGGATGAAAAAAAAGCCGTTCTAAAAGGATCTGCATCAGTTTCAAGTTCGTCAGACCAGATTTATGGTCTGTGAGGTTTAAAGGTTAAACAAAAATTTAGGGCTGTGTGCATCGCCGTCACGTCGTCTCAATCCACCGGGTCCGAGACGAGATCTTCTACACGAAGTGATTTATCTATCAGGTTACTACTCCGAGGCCAACTGGAGTTCAAGCGATTCGTCCGATCACAAATTTTGCCGAGTTGCCGCAGCCACACTCGTCCTTGCTGTTCCACCATGATACCCAGTGGAAATTCGTAAAGCTGCAGTTGTCCTTGCTATTCCGCCGCGTTGCAACTCCTGTTCTGTACGTAGCATCCATAATGGCTGCCACTCACGAGGAAATCAAGTCCCGAGGCAAACATCAATGTCGTTGCTGCTTTGTGCGTGAAGACCAAAATCAACTCATCAACTACTATTACTCCAATATCCACTGTGACGTGGGAAGGCACTAGTCCAGCTTTTTGTTTTTTACCATCAACTGATGCGTCTGCCAAGGCATATTACCACTTGCAAAAAGTGGCTATACAGAGGAAACCGATCTAAGCCGGCTTGCTCAGTCACGTTACCAAAAAAGGGGAAGAGGGGCCTCGATCTGGAGGAGGAACCAATGCTTCCTACCTGATCACGCTTCGCTTTCCTCTGCCACCGTTCCGTGTCTGCCACAGTTCTTCTCGGCCTCTATGCTACGAACCGCTGCCGTGCGGCGGGCCTCAGGGGAGAGTCGCCCAGCGCCGTGAGCCACCTGATCGCCCTCCGGGCCATCCCGTGTTGCGCTGCATTGTCCCGCCGAAGCCTCTACTAAGCCGCCGCTGGCCTCTGTCTCCACCTTGACGCCAAGTCAGCGCAGTGACGTTTGCCAATTTGCCTCGATAGACACGGGCTACTTCTGCTATGGCCTTGCCTCGCCTCGAGTTACTGGCCTTGGTGTTGAGCCACCATCGTCGAAACACTTTGATCTCACTCCAAGTTGCTTCGGCCGCCTTAAGTCGCCATTGCACGTGCAAGCCACCGGTGCATTTTTCGTCGTCACTGTGGCCACGACCCACGAGCCTGCCTCCACGACATTGTTCCACGACCGGCGTTGTTCCGAGTCGCTGCGCGTCCGTTGCGAGCTGCCTCTACTTCATCATGCACGGTCTCACCTCGAGCCGTTTTCACTTCTATGGCATGCCGCTTCCGCCGTGGCCTTGGGCGAGCGGTTAACTCGCTGTTGAAATTACTGGAGGTGATTTACGGATGGAATATACGACTCCGTCTATCATCCAGACGAATCAGGTGATATCCATCCAAGTTTGTTTTATTAGCACATATTGTTTTTGTCAAAGAACAATTTATCTTTGCCTTGGTCTGCAATATTGTTTATGCAGGACAATTGTTCATTGTAAGAATGATGGTCATGCCATGGATGTATAACTCGCGCCACCATGCACTAGCATCTAACCGTGCCATGATGCTCGACAAATATATGTGCAAACCGCCGTTTTTACGGCCTAATTTATATCAACATGACGCGGTTGACTCACCCGCCCGCGCGGCTTACCGCGCCTGCGATTGACTCGCCATTGCCGCGGCTGGCTCAGCTGTCTGCTCCCGCGGCCGACTCGGTCGTGATTGATTTCAGCTTCACCGTGGTGATCATCAACTCCGCGGTGGATAATTTCTAGCTTAACATATCAGGTGAAATCCATCCAGTATATTTTTATATTACATATTTCTTTATTTAAAAGAGCAATTACTCTGGCTTGCAAGTTCTCTAATGCAGTACAAGTTGTCTACTGCAAAAGGGACTGTTGTATCACTAAGCTGTTGAATGACTCATACCGGTTTATATCACGGTCAAGTATGAGGAATCTCAAGCCAACTCCTTGAGTCGTCTTGAGACTTGGGGGCTACAATGACATGACTCAGCAAATCTTGCCAGTTTAAGCAGATTCAAGAACCCCGGGTCATTGGAGGGAAGATAACCTGGTCCCGGAGGCTACTGCCATATTGATGAAAACTTAAAGGCCGTCAGAAAATTTACGACTTAAAATGAAGGATTCCGGTTTAAGATCCGGCTCAAGGGAAATTTGTCTCTCACAAAGCTTTGAAGCTCTCAATATCCGGTTTAAATTCCGGTTAAAAAAGAATCCATCTCTCGCAAGTTCGAGTTCTCAGAAAAATTAAAGGTTGCCAAAGTGAACTTGCTGCCATGATGCGCGGTTCAAACATGGGCATCCTGCTTTATGGGCTTATTTTATTGGTCACTTGGGGGCTTCCTGCTCATTGAGCATAGCTATGACTACCCTCTTGATCCGGCTTGTACGCCTTGATTACAAAATACTCGGGGATTCCTGCTCGTTGAGCATAGCTATGACTACCCTATTGATCCGGCTTGAACGCCGTTGCTACAACCCACTTGGGGGCTTGCTGCCTGGGTTAAAGGGACCAAAGAGAGTCTGTTGCAGAGCGCAGCTCAAACATAGGTACCCTGCTTTGACGGATCAATATATATCACTTGGAGGCTCCCTGTTCATTGAACATAACTTTGATAACCCTTTTGATTGGCTTGAAACGCCAGGTGTATACACCAAAAATTTCAGTTGATCCTGCCTTGTACGTCTGCCACTCCGCCCAGGTAATCCCGGAATGACCCACCGAACTCTTGACAGTCAATCTTATTAAAACCCTAAACTTGTCAAAGTTAAAACAACGGTTGGTCATGTGAGGCCCGGCTTACAGGTTTGAATGAAGGATTAACTTCGTGGCTGTGCAGCCCATGAAGAGCACTTGATGTTGAGGCCTGGCCACCTATGAAAGCCTTGATTTTTTGTTATTTGTTTTTGAACTTTTTTTGGGTTCATATCTTTGTACCATATTGACATATGGTTTAAAATGATTCAGGCCATGTAGCCTTAATCCTTATGGCTCATATTTGAGCATATCTGGAGTTTTGCTAACCCGGTCTGGCTTTGGACGTTAAAGTCGCCAGTGTATGATGATTATGCACTTGGATTTCTGCACTCCAGGTTTTGGGCTGTTACCCTTACTGCATATGGCGCTATAAGCCGGCAGTATGAACCAATTTCACAGGCCATGTAGCCTTGAATATATGACTCTTCATTGAGTATCTTTGGGGTTGATAACCCGCCCTGATAGCAGACTTTAAGTCGCCAGGATATTTTGCCTTGAGCAATCAAAATGATGATATTTCATGACTCCGGGTTGATACTGGCTCCGGTTATAATTATCAAGGCATCAGCATGGTATTAATCGACATGTATGTCTTTCAATAATGGTATGAATACTTTGGTTTTGGTAAACCGCCCTGGCTATGGACTTTAAAGTCGCCAGTATACTTTGGATTGCGCAATTGGAATTATGCGCTTATGAATACTTGGGTTATCACCCTCACTGGATGTGGCAATGTAAGCTGGCAATTTGAGCCAATTTTCCAGGTATATTTTTAAAATTGTTGGATGAATATGCGAGGTTTGATAACCCGCCCTGGCTTTGGACGTTAAGTCGCCAGTATATTTTACATTGCGCCATTGGGATCATGCGTTTATAAATCATTGGATTGTTACCTTCATTGGATATGGCGATATAAGCCGGCGGTATAAGTCAATTCTACATGTATGTTTTCCTGGTTATATAAGTCTACGAGGTTTCGTAACCCGCCTTGGCTTTGGAATTTAAGTCACCAGTATATTTTGGCTTGAATGGCCTTAATTATAGTCTTTTCCATAATGGCATACGACTATATTATGTTTCAGTTGTCGCCCGCCCTGGTTTTTGACGTTAAGTCGCTAGGGCATATGTTGTTTAAACTTTGTGCAGAACATGCAGAGCTATGGCTTACATAAATGATTAAGTTCAAGCCCATCATCAAAATTGATGTTTCAAATTGATGTTATCAGTTCTTGATTGTTAAAGGCTATAAGCCACCAGGTTACAAAAATATCGGATTACAATGGATGCGTATTAAATCGCCATCGGCCAAGAGCCGCCGGGTATTTAAACTCCGGATTTACTTGTCAATTGATAAGGTATTCAAATCTTTAATAGCCAAACTTGGCTGGATTTTCATGATGATATTGAATGATTGAGGTTTTCATACCAAATTATATTATTCAAATCTTGAATAGCCAACATGGCTAGATTTTTATTATGGTTATCAATAACCAGTATTATGATTGAGGTTTTCAAATGCTGCTTCAGAGCAATGGCTATTATTCCTTCATCCAAAAATACCATCTCACAGCAGAGATCATGGTCTAATATTGACATGCAAGGGTTTCAACAATATTATCTAGACAATGGATATGATTTTATTTACAATGGAAGGAACAGTCCCGAGTCGCTGCAGGCTTACGACCCGACACTTGGGGGCTACATTATTCAAATCATGATTATATCAAATATGGAAGTCCCATGTCGCTGCAAGCATGCACCATGACACTTGGGGGCTAATGCAAGGTCATTTTTTACTTGCCTTATTGAAGATCCAACTCATCACATCGTATTGAGCCAGCCCTTCGGGGCTACTAATTACTCCTGTCAAAACATTCAAAGTACACAAGCCTTAATCCATTATATTGAAGGGTCCATTGCTTAGTTGGTAGAGTATAAGGCTCTTAACCTTGTGGTCGTGGGTTCAAACCCTATGATGGAGGCTACATCATATGATGTTATTTTCTGAAGTATATATAAAGTCCCAACTCAGTATTGTCTTGCTGAGCCGGCCCTTGGGGGATACACATTGCTGCTCAAGTCTACATGATCATATCTGCAAACTCCCTGCTCATTATTGTATAATGACCCGGCCCTTGGGGGCTACACTGGTTGAAGTTTTTATGAGCATAAGGCAATTACAAGTCCAAGGTTGCTGTAGGCATGACAACCTGACACTTGGGGGCTACATATGTGGAATATTCAGTTTATGACTAATGACTGAGATGAACAACCCGAATTTCTTCAAGGTTGCGACATTTTATTGAAGCAAGTATTAAGCTCTTACTACGCTCCCTTCTTAATACTTGGGGGCTACGAATGATATGCATATAAGGGAGGTACATATTCAAGCTTGATGTTAACAATAATTATGACCCGGTGCCCTCAATATTTATAAACCAACAATTTTGGCAATGATAAACCGACAAGCTCTACATCTTCAAGCCGGCTGAAGATCAGATGAGTATTTCAAAGACCAATATTTTTTAAGCATTGGGATCTGAATCAAATGAATTATTCTTCACAATATTTTTCTGTGAGAAGCCAACATCGGAAAATTGATTGTGAAGATGGCCTCTTGACCCAGATTTTTCAGAAGAAGTGCCCGGATTTTTTGCATTGGCAATGTTTGAACATATCTGCTAAAGGAGATTTGCTATGAGATCATGAACACGCATCCAGGAGGAAATGACAAGGACTTAAGGATGATCAGGTGCTAGTTCAGGAAAACGTTTAACCTGGAGCACAACCTGTTAAATTTGTTCTTGTGTTTATTTTGCAGCATAAGTTTACCATGGATAAATCCAAGCTAAATTGGGGGCTAATGTCGGGGATATACCCCGCGATGTAAGCCGCCAGATGTATGACCCAGCTGTAGCATTGCGACTCACTGGCGACCCGCCAGGACCTGGCGGTTTACGGGCAACCCGCCTGAACATTGCGACTCACTAGTGACCCAGCAGGCGGGTCAGACGGACGACAAGGCCCAAGACCCAATAGGCCGGTTCATGTGGTGGTGGGCCGGTTTAAGAGGAAAGGTGTGAGGAGTATTTCCCTTTCAAGGAATCAAGACCCAGACTTGTATCCGGCTTGTATTAGAAGATAGACTAGTCCTAATCCTGGTAGGACTCCACATGTAACCCGCCCATCCAACTTATATAAGGAGGGGCAGGGCACCCCAAGGGGGGGGGGAGGATCCCTAAGGCTAGATACAAAAAAGGGGAGCCAACTTATATAGCAACTCCCTCATGAGCATAATGAGAAATAGCCACAAACAACATGTAGGGCTATTACCGAATGATGTTTCCCGGGGCCCGAAGCTGTCTAAACCCTTGTCTTGTGTGTTATCCCCTTGCGTCTCTCGATTCCGATCAACCCTGTTCAGGCTACTACCTAGTTGCGTTGGCCTCACGACAAGTCCTCACACTAGGACATATGCCATGACAAATCCACAACATGTGGGAACTACTCACGCATCATTGGAGAGGCAACAATGTTGATATCGATGCCCTCCGTGATCGATTCCCGCTATGGCGGAGTACCGCCGGAGGCCTCCAGATGAGATCATGGAAGAACAGAGGCTTGAGGTAGTTGAATAATTGTTTTGGGTCTCGCTCTAGTGGTTTCTTGATTTTAGGGAATTTATAGGCTTGAAATTAGGTCAAACAGAGCAACGAGGGGCCCATAAGATCAGGTGGCGCTCCCCCCTAGGGGCACACCATGTGATCTTGTGGCTCCCTCGTAGAGCTTCTGGCATCCCGTGAAGATTCTAGGGTCTCTCCTGGTTCAAAAAAAATCATCGTAAACTTTCATCGTATTTGGACTTTGTTTGGTACGGTATTCCTACGAAACAATAAAATAGGCAAAAACACGAACTGGCACTGGGCCCTGAGTTAACAGCTTATTTCCCAAAAATGATATAAAATTGCATATAAAGCATACACGATTGATAATTAATATAATAGCACGAAACAATGAAGAATTATAGATACGTTGGAGACATATCACTTGTTACCGATTATCTTGCTATCAAACTATCTATCAAAACTATCTTACAACACTTGCAGAAAATACCTTACTGAAAACCACCTATCAATTCCTTCTGCTTCTTGTTGGGTTCGGAACTCTTACTTATCAAAAAGGACTATGATTAATTGATCTCTTTTCTGGCACTGTTGCCCGGGAGTGTAGCGCTCTTGGTAAGGAAACATGTATTATATGTGCTGAATTTTATCTACACTTGTCACTATGGAAGATAATCCTTTCAGAGGCTTGTTCGGGGTATCTTCACCTCGAGCACATGTGGTAAGAGATGAGCCTCCTCCTACTGAAAAATATTTATTATGAAAATTCCTCTTGGTATTATGAAGAAACTCAATGGTAATCCTTATGCAGGAGATGAAACAATACATCCTGATATGCACTTACTTTTTATGGATGGACTATGTGGATTGTTTAAGCTTGCAAGATTATCGAGGGACGAAGTTAAAAACAAAGTATTCTCTTTATCTTTAGGGAAGAGCATTGGCATGGAATAGGCTATTGGATGATTCTGATTCATGGGATTGGAACCGAACGAAGCTGGAATTCTATCAAAAAAAATTATCCTAGGCACTTGGTTCATCGTGATCGGAATTATATCCATAATTTTTGGCCGCATGAAGGAGAAAGTATCGCTCAAGCTTAGGAGCGGCTTAAGGACTTAATTCTCAAATTCCTCAATCATGAGCTCTCAAGAGATATTATTGTTCAATTTTATGCTAGGCTTTCTCTTCGCGATAAAGAAGTACTTGATTCTTCTTCTGTTGGTTCTTTATCGATAGACAAATAGAATTCAAATGGGATCTTACTAAAAGAATTAAATGCAACTCTGATGGTTGGGAGGTATACAAAGGTAAGGAATCAGGTACAAAACTTGAATACAGTTATGCTAATTCTTTTGTAGAAACAGATGTTTTTCATGAGCTTAGTGCAAAATATGAACTTGATTTTGAGATAGTAGTTACTTGTTGTAAATCTTTTGCTGCTCATGTTGATCTTCCTAAGGAGAACTAGATTAAATATCATGAACCCATAAAAGTTATTTGCGACAAACCTATTATTGCTAAAACTGAAATACAAGCTTATTCTGCTAATCCTGCTGTACCCACTGCTTATATTGAAAAACCTCCTTTCCTTGTTAGAATTAAGGAACATTCTAAGGCTACAACATGATTCGTAAGAGTTATATTAAAGCACCTAAACCTTCTGAACAAATTAATGTAGAACCTTCTATTTCCATGGTTAAAGATATATTGGTCGAAAATATTGATGGACATTGTCGGGTGGTAGGTGCGACATATGCCAACGGGTGGCTTATCATTGTGGGAGCCAATAAGACGTCATCGGTGCCTGGAAACGGGATAAGGTGAAGACATGCATGCCGGCGAATCTTACCCAGCTTCGGGGCTCTCTGTGGAGATAACACTCCTACTGCTGCTCTGCAGGGTCTCCGCATGATCACTAGATGAACAAGTGGCTACAAGAGGCTCCTTCAGCTGTTCGGCGAGAGGAAGAAGAAGGGCACGGCTGGCTCTCCTCTTCCCTCTATGTGGTGTCTAAAACTCTAAGAGATCCACCCTTTGCATAGGTGCCCTGGGGGGTTTATATAGGCCTACCCCCCAGGGGTACAATGGTAATCCGGCTGGGCGCGGGCCCTAGCTGTCAAGGTGTCACGCCCGGCTTCTCCGCCTGCCGGAACTTCGCCGGGTGGTGGGTCTGCCTGCTCTTGGCTTGGTCGACAAGCTGGCCCCACCGCCGAGGGCCTTGTTGGGGGCTGGTTCTTGTTGCCTCAATCTCGATGGCGAGGGCTTTGTCGGGTAAGCATGGCTCTGAGTTGCCGTCCCTTGGCGACGATCATTGTAGCCTTACCTCGTCTTGTCTCCTTAATGAGGCGCCTCCTTCGAGGGAGGGAACAAGCCGGTTATGGGAAGCTGGCCATATCTTAGGCCGACTGGGGGAGGCCGAGACGCCTTCGGGCATCTCTCTGGCCGGAGGGTCCCGCCGCCTGCGGGTCGTACTGACAGCCCATCGTGGGTGACGTCATAGTCAGCATGGCAACAGTGCCGCGCCGGACGGGTGATGGCCGCCACGTACGGCGCACTTTGGCCATGCGCGCTCCGGGATGCGGGGGTGGCAAGCTTCACTGTAGCGATGCCCCGTCTCATCGCCGTTATGTGGGTGCAGATTCTGAGGGTGCAGCCTTGGCCGCTTGCTGGGGGGCCGGCTTCTTGGAATCGGCCTTCTCGTGGCCGGCTCCACGGAGTCGGCCCTCTGGTAGCCGGCTCCTTGGGAGTCGACCCTCTTGTGGCTTTCTCCTTGTAGGCTCTGGGGCCGGGCCGCCTCCTGACAGCCGGCCTGAAGGTCGGCCGGCCGGGGGAAGGCGGCCCTGCGTCTTGGATGTTGGATGGCTTGATGAGCTTGTAATTTTTTCAGAAGTCCCAGGGGGAGCCGGCTAGGCTACCCGTGGTCATTTACTCCGACAGTAGTCCCCGAAGCTGATTGAGCTTCGAGGTTGAAAGGAGGACGAGAAGCTCGATCAGCTTCCTATCCTGAGGAGCCGGCAGCTAGGAGCCGGCCTTGAGCGGGTATGCCGTCTTCGGGATGTTCCGTAGCCAGAAGGTGAGAACGCGAGCCGAATCGCGCGTTGACTATGCGCGACCGTGCACGCCACGTGGCCAGAAAGGCCTGCCAGCCCACGCGCGCGACGGGACATCGCCGCAGGCTGGGGCCCACCATACCTAGGCCTCGGCCCATGTGCGGATCCTCTGCGGCCCGAACGGACCACTTGCCTTCCCGCGGCGGTTTCAGCACGCCTTTAGGGCGCAATAATCGCGGGACATGGGGGAGGGGGCGCAGTTAATCCCACGTTCCCCCACGCCTCGCCTCCTCGGCTCCGCCGGGCAAGCCTATAAGTAGGGGGAGGAGGGGAGCGGCAGACGCTCGCACGCTCGCCCTCGCTCCACCCTTCCTTCTACCTCCTTCTCCTTTCTTCCACCGCTGCAGCGCCCTCACCACCGCGCCGTTCCTCCATCGACCCTCTTGGTCTGCCGCGGCTCCACCGCAGCGTGGCTGTGCTCTCCGCCGCGGCGCCTCTCTCGCTTCCTCTTGTTCCCATGGCGCTGTCTAGCTCGTGGGACGGCTCCAACGTCCACGAGGACCATATCGATTAACCGCAAGACGCTGGCGGTTGCCGGGCGAGACTCGTGAAGACCCGCCGCCGGAGGCGGAAGTTTCACGGCGCCGGGAGGAGGCGGCGGGTCATCTTCCTTCAGACTTGCTGCTGACCTCGGCCTGCCGGCGAGCGGGTTCTTCCGCTCCTTCCTCGAGTTCTACCACCTCCAGCCGCATCATCTCACCCCCTACACGGTGATGCTGCTGTCGGCCTTCGTCACCCTGTGCGAGGGTTTTCTTGGCATTCTCCCCACCCTTGAGCTCTTTGGGGAGTTTTTCTGGTGCAAGCTTGGCACCGTCTCCACGGGTGTGCCCGCCCCTTGTGGCGCCTTCATCGCCATGCGGAGGACAGTCGACAACAACCCCTTTCCGCCTATCCCGCTGATCCAGTCGGTGAAGCTCTGGCAGCAATCATATTTTTATGTGAAGAACGTTGCCTCGCAAGGCGACTTCGTCAATCTGCCTGCTTACATAGCCGGCCCGCCGGCTGGGAGGCAGCCGTCTTGGTCCTTCCGAGCCCGGTCGCTCTCCCTGGCCGGGAACGCCGCCGTCACCCGGCTCCGGGTGATGATCCAATCGGAGGGCTTGGTGGGGGCCGACCTTGTCGCCGCCTTCGTGGAGCGCCGGGTGCTCAAGCTCCAAAGCCGGCCGCACATGATTTGCCAGATGAGCGGCCGCTTCGACCCGTGTCGGCTGAGCACCAGAGAGATGCCTCGCGGCGAGGTGTCTTATATGGTGAATTACATCTCCAACTGCAAGCTCACCGAGGAGTGGCAGTATGGCAAGGCGCCGTATTCTCGGGCTGATCCCCCGCCTGTGGTGAGTTTTCCTTCTTTTCTTCTTCTTTTGTTGCCGGGTTCGTGACGGCCTACTTTTGACTAGTTGGCTTGTCTTCGAGCAGAACCCCCTTCTTTGACCGGCGGCCGGGGCCGCAGGGCCGGAGCGCCAGTTCATGGCCGACCGCACGGCGGACGACCTCGACGACCCAGATCTGGGGGCGGCCGCCATGGACAACGCCATAGGCGGAGCCGGCAGAGAGGCAGGCGGCCCCGAGCTTACGGCCGGCTTCGGGGACTGGCCGAATGATGACGAAGCCAAGGCCATCCCACGCCGCCAGCCGGCGGCCGATCGCCAAGGCGCGGGACCTTCTGCCGCGCCAGCTGCTCGGGGTGGCGCGCAAAAACGTCGGGCCGGGCCGGGTCTCTTCGGCAGCCGGCCGAAAAAACCCAAAGGCTCCACGGCGGCGACCAAGCGGGACGAGGCGGCCGCGAAAGCGGCCCGCTTCCGCAAGGTGGTGAAGCAGCCACAGGCGGTCTCGGCGTAAGTGTTGAATATCTCGCACTTTTTTATTGTCTTCTTTAGTTGAGGCTCACCTAAACCATCCTCTTGATTTGCTGAACAGGGCGCCGCTTTCCCTCGAACGGGTTGACGCCGCCTCCATAGTCGGACCGACGGGAGGGTCTTCGAGCTCCCGCCGCGTGGATCCCCGCGCTGACCTTATGGAGGAAACGGAGCGGAACACGCGGGAGGCGCGGGAGGAGCAGGAAGCAGCGGAGCGGAGGGCCGTCCAGGAGGCGGCGGGAAGTCAGCCGAGGCGCAAGCCGACGCAACGGCCAAGGCCCAGGCAGAGGCCGCGGCCGCGGAGAGGGAGGCGGAGGCTCTGCGCAATCAGCCTCCGCAGCTCGACATTCCTCTTCGTGCCATGGCTCCCAACATCCCCGTGCCCCCGTCGGAGGAAGCCGACCGCGACCAGCCGGTGATGGAGAGGAGGGAAGATGACGTGATGATCCTGGGGGAGACGCCACGGCCGGGGCCGACTGGAGCGGGCCAAGGTGGCCGACCTGCTGCGGCGCCTGAGCAGCCGGCTGGGGGCGAGTCGGTGGCGGGGGCGGATCTTGTGGTGTGCGCCGCCACGCTCGCTGGAGAGGCGCCTCGGTGCCGGAGCCTCAGAGAGCTGCGGCGCCCAACCGACGGCTCAGACTCGAGGCGGTTAGCGCCAAGACGTCCGAAAGTGGACGCCAGCGGTGGAACGATCGATCTGAACATAGCGGCGCAGAGGTCCGACGCCGCATCAGACCTGTAAACCGCTGCAATGATACACCCAGGAGTTTCTTGCCACGCGAGCGGTCATCCGGGTGAGTATTCTGGTCTTGATCGATTTCTTTCTTGATTTCTTCCGTGGGGGCGCGTCAGCGCACCCACTAGGTGTAGTCCCCGAGTTTCGAGTCGGTCACGAAAGCAAAGCGCTTTGAACTTTTTGCAGGCCTTGGCGGCAATCTTATTCTTATTTGCACTCGTCTGATTTTCAGAGTATCACAATCTCAAGGCTGCTGCCTTCAACTCCTGTGCCTGTGAGCTAAGCCAAAAGGCCGCCGACCGACTAATAGCCGAGTGAGTGCTTTATTTTTTATCTCATGTGGGCGCGCCAACAAGACTCCACTGGGTGTAGTCCCCAGATTCGGGCCGACCATCGAGCAATGGGTCGGATCTTCCCCACGACTTCTTTTCAGATTGCTTTTTTCCTTTTCTCCACCTTTGCAGAGGCTAATGCTGACTTGAGGGAGCAGCTAGGGGGCCTGATCACCTTCAAGGCCAAGGAGGCCGAGAGCAGCCTTAGCCCAGAACGCGCAGCCTGCCAAGAGACTGGCCGACCAGGAGGAGAGCCATAAGCGGCCCTAAAGAAGGCGCAGGATAGCGAGGCCGCCCTTAAGGCCGAAGTTCGAGACCGAGGCGGGCTGGGCTGAAGCGAAAGCAGGTTACCGAGCGAGGGCTCGGACGGGTTGAGGATCCGATTGGTAAGTCGCCTTCCTTTTCACCCCTTTGCTTGCCCTTGCCCTCTTGTTTATCTTTCGATTTTGTGCTGCTTTTGCTCTTCACGCAGATTACTTTCCCGGTTACTCTGTCGCTGCCAGCCAAGCCATCGAGGCCCACCGCGAGCCACGCCGCAAGCAGGTGTTGAGATCGCGCCAGATGCATTTGCCGGACGCTTGACGAAAGCAGCTTTGGCGATCCAGTTCGGCCGCAGCGGCTCACCGGATGCTCCTCCGTCTTCAGCGTGCCGGGGCGCAAGTGCTAACCGCCCTCTGGCCTAGCGAGGCGATTCCCCGTACCCCTAGTCGGACTACCGACTGGCTAGAGGTTGTGGTTGGCCGCTTCGAGGCCTGGAAGGCTTCCGCTGCTCGGTCTGGCGCCAGGCGGGCGCTGGAGTTCGTTCGAGGCTGGTATCCTGGGCTGAGCTTGCGCCAGCTGAGCACCTGGAGGCAGGAGGCTGACAAGGAGCTGGTGGCGGTGCGGCCGGCTATCATCCAGCGTGCCTCGGCTATCGCCGAATATACCGACACCAGCATTTTTGCTCCTGAAGTGAACGACAACGGCGTCGCCCAGCCGGAGCAGTGGTTCGGGCTGAACCCGGCGGAAGGTGAGGACTCGGCGGAAGAGATCGCTTCCAGCGACGAAGGCGAAGACGGAGAAGGGGAGGGCGGCGAAGACGTCATGCCCGAAGGTGAAGCGACCAGCCAGCTTCAGCTTGATCGTGCCTCCAGCAACGAGGCGCACGCGAGCGCGCCGCCTGCCAGGGGTGATGATCAGGCCGAGACCCGCCAGCCGGCCACTCCTCCGGCCAGCACTGCCGCCTCCACCGACCTACCTAACTCGCCTATCGCTCCCTTGGCCTGATCTGCCGTTCTTGCTTTCCTGCTATTACTCTTTGAACAACTTTTTATTAAACTTGCGCGGTTCCACCCACTGGGGGTGTATTCAAACTATGTTGAATGCCGGCCTTTCGAAGGCATTTGTGTAAATATAATTATGCATGTGTTTTGCTTCCATTCGAGTTTGGTTTTTATCCTTGGGCTGTTTCCTTTGCCGCCTTCCCTTGGTCGCCGCCTTCTCATCCAAACAGCTGCTCTGCAGTCTGTGGCTGGGAAGGAACTTGGCCATTTGTGGGAAGGCAAGTACTTGAGCTTTCTTGGATTGTGGCAAGGTGGAATGGGAAGCCGGTCGGCGATGGGAGGAAGCCGGATTTTGTTATACAAGTTCGTTAGTCCTTAGCCGTTTTTCGTGTGTGCATCCTTTCCTGCCTTTGACTCTTGCCAGCCAGACAGTCGGTTCTTCGAGCTGCGACTTTTGACGAGAGAGGGCTTGGGTGCTGGCACACTACTTGTCTGACTGCAGGTAGAACTTGAATATAACTCAAGGCGGCCAGTCCCCGGGCCGACTAGTCGAACCCGGTGCCGGACGAGGAGGAAGAGTGTAATGACAAAATCATAAGAATGATACTCGTCATTCATAGATAAAAGGTGGCAGTCCCCGAGTGCTCCTCGGGGGGCCCATTGTCTCATACTTAGTACAAAAGGTAGCATGATACATACTGCATTTTAACTATAAAATCTTCGGAGGAGGTTGGCGTTCCATGGTCGTTCCGACTCCTTGCCGGAATCATCTCTCTTTCGTGCCTTCGACTTCGTAAGGCCGATTAGGTAGTAGGAGTCGCTCCCCAATGCTCGCCGATGACGAAGGGCCTTCCTAAGGGGCCGAGCTTGTGCTGGCCAGCTGTTCGCTGGATCAGCCGGAGAACAAGGTCGCCCTCTTGAAAGGATCTTGGCTTGATCTTCCGGCTGTGGTAGCGGCGCAAACCCTGCTGGTAGATGGCGGACCGGCTGAGGGCTAACAGCCGACTTTCTTCCAGCAGGTCGACGCTGTCTTCTCGTGCTTCTTTGGCCTTCACGCGTGTACATGGTCACCCGAGGCGTAGTCGAACTCGATGTCGGGCTTGGGATGACAGCCTCGCACCATATACAAGGAAGAAAGGGTGAAGCCGGTTGATTTGTTCGGGTAGTGCGCAGACTCCGAGAGGACAGCCGCAGCTCGTCGAGCCAACAGCCGGCCGAATGCTCGAGTGGCACGACCAGTCGGGGCTTGATGCCGGAAAGGATGAGGCCGTTGGCTCGCTCAACTTGGCCGCTTGATCGGGTGGGCAACGGACGCTAGGTCTAGTCGGATGCCTGCGTCGCAGAAAGCGCGCCAATGCTCCCTTGGCAAAATTCGCGCCGTTAGTCGGTGATGATGCTTTGTGGCACGCCGCATCGAGTTGTAATATCTCGCGATGAATGTCACGGCGTCGGCCCATTCAGCTTCTTAATCGGCTTTGCTTCGATCCACTTGGTAAATTTATCCACGGCGACAAGCAGATGTGTCATGTCGCCGCGCGCCGTCTTGAACGGGCCCACCATGTCCAGTCCCCAGACGGCAAAAGGCTAGGTGAGGGGAATGGTCTTGAGTGCCGAAGCCGGCAGGTGTTGCTTGGAGCCGAAGACTTGGCACCCTTTGCAATGTTTGACCAACTCCTTGACGTCGTCCAAAGCAGTCGGCCAAAAGAATCCATGGCGGAAAGCTTTGGCAACAAATGATCTTGAGGCTGCGTGGTGGCCGCATTTGCCTTGGTGAATGTCCTTGAGAATTGCTATGCCCTTCTCTGGCTCGACGCAGCGCTGGAAGACTCCAGTGACACTGCGTCTGACAAGCTGTCTGTTAACAATTGTATATGCTCCGGCTCGGCGTTGGACTTGTCTTGCTGCGAGCTCGTCAGCCGGCAGTTCTCTGTTTACCAGGAAGTTGAGGATGGGCTGAGCCCATGATGGAGCTGTGAGTTCTTCTATAGCCAACACGGCTACTGCAACTAGGGCGGGTGGGCTGGGTGATGAAGAGCTAGAGTTGGCCACCGCCTGTGGTGTTGATGCAGTCCCCGGGCCGACTACCGTAGTCCCCGGGCCAGGTTCTGAAGTCCTCGGGCCGGGTGCGACTATGGCAGTCCCCGAGCCGCCTATCAAAGTCCCCGGGCCGCCTGCTTGGTTCCCCAAGCCAGATCCGGCTGCGTCGGGGTTAAGCGGCATGAAGATGAAATCGGATTCTGGAGATGGCTTGATAGACGGCTTGAGGAGGCGTTGGAGAGAGACGCCGGTTGGTATTGCTTGTCGAGTGGAGCGTATTCATGCCAGGGAATTTGCTTGCTCGTTGTCGGCCCGTGGCACGTGGAGGAACTCACATCCTTCAAAATACCCGCTGATTTGCTGAACGAGGAAGCGGTAGCTTGCCATGTTTGCGCCCTGGCGCCCCAAATACCAGATGACTGCTGACCACTAAATCCGAGTCGCCATAGCATTGTGATCCGCGGATGCCGAGCTTTTGGCTAGCCGGAGCCCGTGTATGAGCGCCTCGTACTCGGCCACATTGTTGGAGGCGGCAAAGTGAATTTGCAATGTGTATCTGAGCTTGTCGCCTTTGGGAGAGGTGAGGTACTAGGTCTCGGCCGAGTCGACGAGGAAGTCGGCCAATGCTTGGGACTTGATGGTGGTGCGAGGCTGGTAGAAGATCATGTAAGGGGCCAGCTCAATGGCCCATTTTGCCACCCGGCCAAATGCGTCCCGGCTGCCTATGATCTCGGCGAGCGGGGCGGTGCATACGACCGTGATGGGGTGCTCTTGAAAGTAGGGCTTCGGCTTCTTGGCGGTGAAGTACACGCCATAGCACATCTTCTGGTAGTGTGGGTAGTTCTTCTTCAAGGTGGACAGTACTTCACTTAAGTAATACACCGGTCTCTGGACTGGCTGAGCTCAGCCTTCTTCTGGGCGCTGGACCACGATGACGGTGCTGACCACCCGGCTGGTGGCGGCAATATAAAGGAGCATGGGCTCTTTTTCGCCGGCGCCACCAAGACAAAGCGGCGGGCAAGATCTTCTTTAGCTCACGGAAAGCTTGGTCGGTTTGGTCGCTCCACTAAGTGAGTGGTTTTCATGAGTCGGTAGAGGGGAGAGCCTTTCTCCAAGCCGGCCGATGAAGCGGTTCAGTGGAGGCCAAGCACCCGTAAACTTCTGGACGCCTCGCAGCTTGGTGGGAATCTCCATTCTCTCAATGGCCTTGATCTTTATCGGGTTGCATTCAATGCCGATTCAGAGACCGTGGAAGCCTAGAAGCTGGCCGGCCTGGTACTAAAAACACGATTTCGGGTTGAGCTTGATCCGAAACCCGCGAGGTTCTCAAACGCTTCCTTGAGGTCTTCTAGCAAGGTGCCGCGCTTCTCCTTCTTCACTACGATATCGCCTACATAGACGTGGGCATTTCGCCGAAGTTGCTCGAGGAGGCATTTCGCATGCAACGCTGAAAAGTGGCACCGCATTTCTCGCCGAATGTCATAGTCGTAATAGAAAGTCTAATGGCGGATGAAGGCGGTCTTCAGCGGTCAGCCGGTCCAACTTTATCCGTGGTAGCCCGAGTAGGCATCCAAGAAACTCAGCAGCTCACATCCACCGTGGAGTCTATCACTTGATCAATCTTGGTATGTAAGGGATCTTTGGGGCAGGCTTTGTTGAGGCTTGTGTAGTCTATGCACATGCGCCACTTGTTATTCTTCTTCAACACGAGGACCGGGTTGGCAAGCCACCCGAAAGAACACCTCCATTATGAAGCCGCCGCTAGGAGCCGGGCTATCTCTACTCCCACGGTCCTTCTTCTTCTCCTTCGGCGTACCGGGCGGAGGGGCTGCTTGACTGGTTTTGCATCCGCCGGACGTAGCTTTTTCTTTGCGAATTTTCGAACACCCGGCATGTCCTTGGGGACCATGCAAAGATGTCCCGATTCTCATGGAGGAAATCGACGAGCTCGCTTTCAGATTTGCTGTCCAGTGTTTGCCCCAATGACGCAAACCTTTCGGGTGCTCGGGTCCAGAGGTATCTTCTTCATTTCTTGGCCGGCCGGAAAGAACCTTGGGCATCACATTCCTTGGGGTTGGGGGATAGGGCTGGCTGCTTGCTGGCCATGGCCACGACTCGTCCAATATCTTCTTCTCTTCAGCGATCACAGGGACTCGCCAGCCGGGTCTGTGGGCTGCACACCTGGAGGATTTCTTGTAATCGCTGGCTATGGTGATGATGCCCTTGGTACTTGGCATCTTCATCTTGAGGTAGGCGAGTGGGGTATAACCATGAACTTGGCCAGAGCAGGCCGCCAAGCAAAGGCATGGTAGGGGCTCTCAAGGTCCACCACTTCAAACCAGATCGCTTCTCGGCGGAAATGATCCTTGTCTCCAAAGAGAACATCTATCTTGATCTTGCCGATTGGTGAGCAGGACAGGCCGGGTACAATGCCATGGAACACGGTCCGGCTTGTCATGAGGTGCTTGGCCTTGATGTTTAGCTTTTCCATGGTGTCTCGGTACAGGATGTTGATGCTGCTCCCGCCGTCTATCAGTACGCGGGAGAATCGGTCAGCAAGCCTGCTCTGGGTTAGGGTTGCCTCGTAACCAATGCATAAGAGCCCGGGACGCATCATCTCCTGGTGGTCGGCCCGTCTCCGCCTGATTGGCCTTCTCGACCAAAGGCATGTACTCGGGGTTGTTGGAGGCGCACGCTGCTGACTTCTTGGTGTTGTCGGCGCGGCTGCGCCCCGTCTTCGTGGGCTGGCTTGTAAAGACGATGTAGGCGGCATGCTCGCTGGGGAACTCGCTTGGATGGTCCCGGCTGCTGAGTCGAGCTGCCGGTCGTTGAGCAGCCGGAGGCGGCGGTCCATTGGCGGAGGTGGCACCAGCCTTCGCTTTGGTGATTCGGTGCGCCAAGGGCACTTCCGGTCGATGGTTGGACGGCTTCAGCGCTGTTGTGGAACTTGCAAGGCATCGAGGGCTTGTTGTAGGAGAAAGCCGCTGCTGCCGCCCGCCGCCTCTTCGCTTCTTGGGCGCAGGCCGCCTCAAAGTTGCTCGTTTGACAAAGGGCCACCGCCGACTGGGTTGAGGCGGCATTGGCCCTTGCGCTTGTTGTCGTTTCTCACGGACGTCGGCCGGAGTCGCCACCTGCTTTGGGAGCCAGGTTGAGCACCTTCCCGAGGCGCCCACCCGAGCTCGGTCTTCATCGAGGAGTCGGTGTTGCGATTTGTCCGCTATGACTAGTAGCTCGTCGAGGGTAGTCGGCTCGCCGCAGAAGCTTGTGTTGAGGAGGGTGCCTCTCGGCACCCGCGATGAAGTACTCTATGGCTTGAACTCGTGCACCCCTCGCAGGAATTGCGGAGCTCGGGCCAACGCGTGAGGTAGTCGCGAGTCGACTCTTGTGGGTCCTTGTACGCACAAGGAGAGCTGCCGGGCTAGGGAGCCCGCCAGGGTGCCGGTGAAGTTGCGGATGAAGGCTTCGTGAAGTCTAGCCAGCTGTTGATGCTATACAGCTTGAGGCTGTTGAGCCAGGTTCGAGCCGTGCCTTGAAGCATGAGGGGCACATATTTCACGGCAACGCGCTGCTGCCGCTCGCTATGCCGATCGCGGTGGAGTAGTCGATCAGCCAATCCTCCGCTTCACAGAGCCGCTGTACTTGGGCGTGTCTTTGGGAGCGAGAACCCTTTAGGAAGGGTTCATCGCGATGCGGGGCCAAGCAAGGCGGACCGACATCATCTTCTTCTTCCAATGCTAGGGATCGCGCTTAGGCAGTCGATCCGTGGCGGGCGTTGCGCCGACTCTTCATGTGGCCTAGTCGGTCGAGAGTCGTGGTGTGATATGGGCGGGCGCCGCCTTCATGCCGGTTCCGCGTCGCTACCATCGCTTGCTGGATGCGCTCGCCATATAGGGAGCTCGTTGGGCCTTAGTCCGTTTCAGCTTTCTACGGTTACCGGGCGGCGCTGTAGGTTCTCAATGGGCGGTATAGATCGGGCGGTCCGCCTCAAAGATGTCGGGCGATGATCGCGCTGCGTTTCTTGACGATGCCGATTCGGCTCGCCCGCTAAGGGGTGGCGGTCAGAGGCGGCGCAATGACCCAAGGCTGGTGAGCCTCGGGTGAGGCGCCTCATGGAAGTTATCCGCTGGCCCTCCGCGTGGAGGGCGAGGCGGCGCGCCCGGTGCCTCGGCGTGCCGGCCGGCCGGAGAGGGGCGACAGGTCGTACACGCCGCTGTATGGCGCCGGGTGTTCTCGCTGTGGGGCCGCTTATGACCGATGACCAGCACTCGGTGATGGCACCGCCACAGCTATCGACTTGGGGAGCGGGTCGCTGAAGATCACGACGCTGGTGGGGAAAGGCCGAGTGATGCCGTGGTCGGAGTTCCACAAGCATCGGGTCGGTGGAGCCGACCGACTCTATATCCATAGCAGGCTCATTGAGACGGAGTTGGTCGAGGAGGCCGACGAGGTGGTTTCGGCAGCCTGTGCCCGCCGGAGGCGGGCTCGCCGAGATGCGAGCTCGCCAAGAAGATCGGCGAGGCAGCTCGCCAAGCAGCATAGCGCCGACGCATTTGCGGCTGCCGGGCAAGCGCCATTGGGCGCGGCTGGCTGGCTACGCCATGGGGGAGGAAGAAGGTTCCGCCCGCAATGATCTCCGGACGACGGTGCACCTGGCCCCACGGTGGGCGCCAAATGTCGGGTGGTAGGTGCGACATATGCCAACGGGTGGCTTATCATTGTGGGAGCTAATAAGACGCCGCGTGCTCGAAACGGATAAGGCGAAGACATGCACGCCGGGCGATCTTACCCAGCTTCGGGCTCTCCGTGAGATAACACCCCTCATCGTTGCTCATGGGTCTCCGTGATGATCACTAGATGAATAACTAGCTACAAGAGGTTCCTTGAGCTATTCGGCGAGAGGAAGAAGAAGGGCACGGCTGGCTCTCCTCTTCCCTCCATGTGGTGTCTAAAACTCTAAGAGATCCACCCTTTGCATGGGTGCCCGGGGTTTATATAGGCCTCACCCCTAGGGGTACAATGGTAATCGGCTGGGCGCGGCCCTAGCAGCCGCTGTTCACGCCATCGGTTTCTCCGCCACGGCTGGGTCCTCCGGCTGGTGGGTCCCGCCCTGCTGCCGGCTTGGTCGGCTGCTGGCCCCATCGCCGAGGGCCTTGTCGTGGGCTGGTTATCGCTGCCTCAATCTCGATGACGAGGGCTCTGCGGGGTAAGCATGGCTACAGAAGGCCGCCTCCTTGGCGGCGATCATCGTAGTCTTACCTCGCGTCCGTCTCCTTAACGAGGCGCCTTCGAGGGAGGGAACAAGCCGGTTAGGGAAGCCGCCATATCTTAGGCCGACCGGGAGGCCGAGCCGCCCGGGCATCTCTTCCGCCGGAGGGGCCCGCTGCCACGGGTCGACCGACAACCCGTCGTGGTGACGCTATAGTCAAGATGGCAATGTTGTCGCCACGGACGGGTGATGGCCGCCGTGACGGCGCGATCAGGCTATGCGCGGCCCGGGATGCGGGGTGGCAGGTTTCATCAGCCACGCCCATCTCATCGCTGTTATGTGGGTGCAGATTCTGAGGGTGCAGCCTTGGCCGCTTGCTGGGGGGCCGGCTTCTTGGAGTCGGCCTTCTCGTGGCCGGCTCCACGGAGTCGGCCCTCTGGTAGCCGGCTCCTTGGGAGCCGGCCCTCTCGTGGCTTTCTCCTTGTAGGCTCTAGGGCCGGGCCGCCTCCTGACAGCCGGCCTGAGGGTCGGGCGACCGAGGGAAGGCGGCCCTGCGTCTTGGATGTTGGATGGCTTGATGGGCTTGTAATTTTTTCAGAAGTCCCAGAGGGAGGCGGCTAGGCTACCCGTGGTTATTTACTCCGACAGACATCTTATATATTTCCGTGAAGATGCTTCTAGATTTGCTAAACCTATTAGAACTGAACATGAAAAGTTACATAAGAAGAATAGATTTATTGGCATGCCCGTTGGTTCCATTAATTTGGAGATCATTGTTAGCATGGTTTATGTGATATTGGCGCTAGTATAGGTGCTATTAATTTTTCTCTCTATCAAGAAGTTATGCATGATATTTCACCTATTGAGGTAGAAGAGACTCATGTTGCTATTAAGCTAGCAAATAGGGATACAATTTCACCTCTTGGGATTATGAGAGATGTTGAAGTATTGTGCGGTAAGATCAAAACCCTATTGATTTATTAGTACTTGGATCTGAACAAAGATGATTTTCATCCCATAATATCTGGTGGAACCTTCTTAAATAATGTTAATGAGGAAATCGATTGTGTTAAAGAGAAATTTAAAGTTAAGTTTGGAGATGAATCTCATGAGTTTAACTTTTCTATTCTGTCCAAACAACATCATGATAAAGATTTACCTAATGAGGATGTGATTGTTGGTCTTGCTTCTATTGTTGTGGCTCCTACTGATCCTTTAGAGCAATATTTTTTAGATCATGAGAACGATATGCATATGCAAGAAAAAAATTGAAATATTCTTTAGGCAAGAACCAATTCTTAAGCACAATTTGCCTGTTGAAAATTTGGGAGATCCTCCTCCACCTAAGGGTGATCCTGTGTTTGAATTAAAGAAACTCCCTGATACTCTGAAATATGCTTATCTTGATGAAAAGAAAATATTTACTTTTATTTCCAATTCTAACCTTTTAGCACACGAAGAAAAGAGACTATTGAAAACTTTAAATAAACATCATGTTGTAGTTGGATACACTCTAGATAATCGTAAGGGCATTAATCCTTCTATTTGTCAACATTAAATTCATATGGAGACAGATGCCAAACCAGTTATTGATCATCAACGCCGCTTCAATCCAAAAATGAAGAAAGTGGTAAGAAATGAAATACTGAAGCTCTTTGAGGCAGGTATAATTTACCCTATAGCTGATAGTAGATGGGTAAGTCTTGTTCATTGTGTCCCTAAGAAAGGTGGCATTACTATTGTTCCTAATGATAAAAATGAACTTATCCCATAAAGAGTTTTAACTGGTTAGAGGATAGTTATTGATTTTATAAAATTTAATAAGGCTACTAGAAAAGATCATTATCCTTTCCCTTTTATTGATCAAATGTTAGAAAGAATATCTAAGCATACACATATCTGTTTCCTAGATGGATATTCTGATTTTTTTCAAACACCCATTTTTCCTAAAGATTAGGAGGAAACTACTTTTAATTGTCCTTTTGGAAATTTTGCGTATAAAAGAATGTCGTTTGGTTTATGCAATGCACCTGCTACCTTTCAAAGATGCATGACTGCCATATTTTCTGATTCTATGAAACATTGTTGAACTCTTCATGGATGATTTCTCCATCCACAGAACTTCTTTTGATGACCGTTTGAGCAATCTTGATAAAGTTCTGCAGAGATGTGTGGAAACTAGTCTTTTCTTGAACTGGGAGAAGTGCCACTTGACGGTAATGTTGGGGAATGTTGCATGGAAAACCAAAACAATTCTACGCAAACGCAAGATCTATCCATGGAGATGCATAGCTATGAGAGTGGGAGAGCATCTACATACCCTTGTAGATTGCTAAGAGGAAGCGTTTATCAACACGGTTGATGTAGTCATACACCTTCACGATCCGTCCTGATTAAGTACCGAACGCACGGCACCTCCGCGTTCAGCACATGTTCATCTTGATGACGTCCTCGCCTTCTCGATCCAGCAAGAGAGGCGAAGTAGTAGAAGAGTTCCGGCAACACGACGGTGTGGTGACGGTGGTGGTGAAACTATTCCGTAGGGCTTCGCCAAGCACAACAGACGTGGACGGAGGAGGAACTAGAGGGAGAGGGGGCACCGCACACGGCTTGGAATCATGGTGTCTGTTTCCCCCTCCCCTCCTCTCATATATATAGGTGGAGGGGGAGAGGAGGCAGCCCTAGGCGCGACCCCCTTTCCTTCCCTTAGGCATGGAGGAAAGGGCAAGAGGGGGGCCGGCGGCTGCCCCGCCTCAGGTGCCTCCCCCTTCTATCTATGGTGCATGGGGGGAAGGAAAGAGGGCCTAGCTGCCCTAGGGCTCCCCCTCCTTCTTTCTCGCGCGCGGGCAGGGGAGACCGAGCACGCCCAGGCCCCTTGTGGGCTGGTGCGCCTCCCTCCTTGTTCCATGAGGCCCACGAAGTAGGTATAAACAACCGGCGGCCTCCCGGAACCCCTTCCGACGCTCCGACGCATCCCGAAACCTGAATAGCTCCATCCTATATATCAATCTTTACCTCCGGACCATTCCGAAGCTCCTCATCATGTCCGTGATCTCATCCGGGACTCTGAACAACATTCGGTCACAACCATATATAACTCATATAGTACTATATCGTCAACAAACAATAAGCGTGCGAACCCTACAAGTTCGAGAATGATGTAGACATGACCGAGATGCTTCTCCGTTCAATAACCAATAGCGAGACCTGGATGCCCATATTGGTTCCTACATATTCTATGAAGATCTTTATCGGTCGAACCTTTATGACAACATACGTAGTTCTCTTTGTCCGTTGGTATGTTACTTGCCCGAGATTCAATCATCAGTATCTCCATACCTAGTTCAATCTCGTTACCGGCAAGTCTCTTTACTCGTTCCGTAATACATCATCTTGTAACTAACTCCTTAGTCACTTTGCGTGCAAGCTTCTTGTGATGTTGTATTACCGAGAGGGCCCAGAGATACCTCTCCGTTGTGCGGAGTGACAAATCCCAATCTCGATTCACGCCAACTCAATAGACACCTTTGGAGATACCCGTAGATCACCTTTATGATCACCGAGTTATGAAGTGCCATTTGATAGCACACTAGGTATTCCTCCGGAGTCCGGGAGTTGCATGATCTCATGGTCGAAGGAATATGTATTTGACATTAAGAAAGCAGTAGCAATAAACTGAACGATCATATGCTAACATAACGGATGGGTTTTGTCCATCACATCATTCTCCTAATGATGTGATCCCGTTATCAAATGACAACTCATGTCTATGGTCAGGAAACCTTAACCATCTTTTGATCGATGAGCTAGTCTGGTAGAGGCTTACTAGGGACTTAGTATTTGCTTATGTATTCAGACATGTATTTAAGTTTCCAATCAATACAATTATAACATGAATAATAAACCTTTATCATGATTAAGGAAATATAATAATAACCACTTTATTATTGCCTCTAGGGCATATTTCCAACAGTCTCCCACTTGCACTAGAGTCAGTAATCTAGATTACATAGTATGAATCTAACACCCATGGAGTCTTGGTGCTGGTCATGTTTTGCCCGCGAAAGAGGTTTAGTCAATGGGTCTGCCACATTCAGATTCATATGTACTTTGCAAATTTCTATGTCTCCATAATTGACCTTTTCACGAATGTAGTTGAAGCGTCGCTTGATGTGTTTGGTTCTCTTGTGAAACCTGGACTCCTTGGCTATGGCAATTGCTCTAGTGTTGTCACAAAAGATTGTCATGGGACCCGATGCACTGGGTATTACACCCAGATCGGATATGAACTCCTTCATCCAGACTCCTTCATGCGCTGCTTTTGAAGTAGCTATGTACTCCGCTTCACACGTAGATCTCGCCACGACAATCTGCTTGGAACTGCACCAACTGACAACTCCACCATTTAATATAAATATGTATCCGGTTTGCGACTTAGAGTCATCCGGATCTGTGTCGAAGCTAGCATCGACGTAACCCTTTATGACGAGCTCTTCGTCACCTCCATAAATGAGAAATATATCCTTGGTCCTTTTCAGGTACTTCAGAATATTCTTGACCACTGTCCAGTGATCCACTCCTGGATTACTTTGGTACCTCGCTGCCAAACTTATGGCAAGGCACACATCAGGTTTGGTACACAACATGGCATACATAATAGAACCTATGGCTGAGGCGTAGGGAATGACTTTCATTTTCTCTCTATCTTCTGCCGTGGTCGGACTTTAAGTCTGACTCAATGTCGGTGTACAAAAGTAGGAGCCCTTCTGTACCCCTTTACTTGTGCACGGGCAGCCGTAGCCGCGCCTGCGACCATGCTTGGCGGGGCAGAGGAAGCGAAGATACAAGACTACCAGGGAGCGCTCAAGTCGGAGGCGCGAAGAGCAAGTGGACAAGATGGGCTTCCCCCGGCAAGGGCCTTGTCGGGGCGGCCGATGTAGCCCCGGCAAGAGCTTTGCCGGGGCAACTTACCCAACACCAGCAAGGCCACCACCCTTGAGCCTGAGAGTTCCGACACCATCGACAACATTGGAACCAAGGTTCAGGAGGCGCCTGCATGGTGGCATGCAGATCTTTGTGAAGACCAAAGGCCTGCGAGGCCTAGATAAGAACCAGAAGACAAGGCACCGGCAAGACCCCTGCCGAGGATGCCCACGAGGCCCCGTCAAGGCTCCTGCCAAGGACACCCATGAAGCCCCGGCAAGACCCTTGCCGAGGGCGCCCGCAAGGCCCCAGCAATACCCTTGCCGGGGACATCAGCAAGATCGCGGCAAGGCTTTGCTGCCCCGTCGCCGCCCCAGCACTGTGGCCACCCACCAACTAGGCAAGTGCCTACGTGGCAGTGCGTGGCTTCTAGGCCAACTAGTCAAGCACCTGCGTGGTGGCATGCAGATCTTCGCGAAGACCCTGCCACCGCATCAGCACAGCAACCAGCCAGCCTGCATGGCACCGCATGCCTCGTTGGCCTGGACGCGCGTCGAAGCATGGCAAAGCGGCGATGGACGGACGAGCTCCGTTGCCGACCCTGATAAAGCAAGAGGACACATAAGCGGCACATTAAATGTGTTTGTCCGGTGATTTCAGGCGATAAGCTTGTACACTGTAGATACTTTCCACCTCTTGTGTGCTACTGTGGCGACCCCTTTGACATATAAAAGGAGGCCCGAGGCGTACTGAGGAAGGATTCAGACTTTTGGGCTAGACATGCACTGCGGATAGTTCAAGAACTCAAGAACACTCAAATATACACCAAAGCAGGACTAGGGTATTACGCATCCTTGCGGCCCGAACCTGGGTAAAATCCCCTTGTACTGACCAATAGACCTGCTCTTTGCACAGCTCCGGCCCGCCAACCGTAGAAGGGATCCTCGTGGTCCCATAGGTGTCGTTTCCCCCGACATCTTTGGCGCGCCAGGTAGGGGGCGCAATTGTGAAAATCTAGTCTAGTAGTTAGTATAGCGGTTTCTTCATCGCTATGGCTCCCAAGAAGAAGGCGATCACGGCGATCGGTTCATCTGGAGCCGAACCGCCCGTACCAGTGTGGGCGGACGATGGGGCGGTCGCGAATGGAGGCCGAGGCGTGGCCCGCGAACATCCACGACGCTCTGGAAACAAAGCCAGGCGAGTGGCGTCGATCGTGCACGAGACGACGAGCCGCACGTCGCTAAATCCAAAGACGGAGCCGTGCCCCCCGCATTCGGTGCGGGTCCCTCCAAGGGCGAAGTCGTGCTGCCTACGGGTGGCGCGGGAACTTCCAAGAAGCCTACGCTGGCGCCTGCACCACACTCTTCCCAGATCGCGCGCGACGAGCAGCGCCGCCACGATGGTGACCCCGGGGCCGCCGCGGGAAGAGCCCTCTGCACCACTCATGAGATGCACCGGACCAGCATGTACACCGAGACGCTGGCGAAAATGGTGCACGACCGCGAGGCCGTGATAGAGCTCCATCTAAGGTGGTTAGAAGTCAGAGCACGTCACGGTCCATGCAGCTTTCATCGCCACCCACGCCAGCAGAAGCGTTAGCGCGCGTGCAACTGCTCCTCGACTTTCCTCCCGCTGCGGAGAAGCTCGACGAGTGGAGAGCCACCATCCGGTGCCTCATCAGCATCGCCAATAAAGATGAGCCACGACCAGCGGGGCCCTCATGCCGACACTCCGTCGAGCCGGCGCATGCCAGCAGTGGAAGGACCGGAGGCGCTACGACTACAATGCACTCGCCTCCTCTGCGCCAGCACTCGCGACCGCCGGCTCGTCGGGTCGACGCCTGTGATAACATTTCCACAACGTCATCCGACCCACGAACCCACTGCGATCAGCGTCAAGTTCTTCGAGAGCGAGCCCAAGAAGACGCTCGGACCACTATCGTGTGGCGGCGGGAAGCACGCCATCAGTTAGATATGCATGCGGGGCCCATTATGGACCGCCCCGTACATACAGAGGTTGAGCCGGGTGCCGTCGGGGATATACCCCGTGGTATGACCCGGCCGGATGTATAACCCAGTCAGACTTGGTGACTCACTAATGACCCGCCCTGACTAGACGAATCACTAAGTGACCCGCCCGAGCCTGGCGACTAATGGGTGACCTGGCACGCGGATCAGAGGAGCGACAAGACCCGGGGGCCCAAGAGGCTCAAGGCCCAGAAGGCCGGCTTACGTTATGATAGGCCGGCTTAAGAGGAAGAAAGCAAGACCCGGACTTGTATTCAACTTGTAAGAAAAGATAGACTAGTCCTAGTCCTACTAGGTCGTATTCGAACCAAAGAGAACATAGCTGTCGATACCCTTTTGATTAGCAAACTGCTGAACCTACTTGGGGGCTTCTTGATCGTATCCGAATCATAGCTCAACCCCTTTGGGAATTGACGTGGATCGTATTCGAATCAGTGTCGTTAAACAACTTTTAAGGTCATTTGGGGGCTTCCTGTTCAAACATAGGTCGTATTCGAACCAAAGAGAACATAGATGTCGATACCCACTTTGATCGGCAACGCCAACGCCACTGGGGGCTATATGATCGTGTTCGAATATTATCTTAACCCCTTTGGAACGGTTTACTGATCGTATTCGAATCAGAAGCCTCAAATTTTTTATCTATTTTTATACAATCGCAAGTATTTGAGTTGCCACAAATATCATATGTGCCGGCTTTTACAGACTTGAGTTATCAACTTCACTATCCGGGTCACATAAGCCGGCGATATCATTCAAAGGATCATAGGGATCTTGTGATCTACTTGTGTGCAAGATAAGACTACATTTGGGTGGTTACCCGCCCTAGCTTTTGACGTTAAGTCGCCAGGGCATATGTTGTTTAAACTCTTTGCAGAATTTGCAGAAATATGACATATAAATGATTAAGTTCAAGCTCATTACCAAAGTTGATGCTTCAAAATGATTATTCGTTCTGGATTTTTCTCAAAGGCTATAAGCCGACGGGTTATAAAAATTCCGGCTTACAATGGAGGTGTATTCAATCGCCATCGGCCAAGAGCTGCCGGGTATTTAAACTCTGGATTTACTTATCAACAAATGAAGTATTCAAAGTCGCTTTGGCGCAATGGCTATTATTTTATTAATGGATATGATTTATTCTACAATGGAAGGAATAGTCCCGAGTCGCTGCAGGCTTACGACCCGGCACTTGGGGGCTACATTATTCAATTTGAGGTTATATCAAATATGCAAGTCTCATGTCGCTGCAAGCATGCACCATGACACTTGGGGGCTAATGCAAAGTCATTTTTGTTCACCTAATTGAAGACCCGACTCATCACATCGTAATGAGCTGGCCCTTGGGGGCTACCAATTGCTCCTGTCAAAAATTCAAGGTACACAAGCATTAATCCATTATATTGAACGGTTCACTATTCAGTTGGTAGAGTACAAAGCTCTTAAACTTGTGGACGTGGGTTCAAGCCCTATGGTGGAGATTATATTATATGATGTTATTATCAATTATATACAAAGTCCCAGCTCAGATTATCTTACTAAGCCGCCCTTGGGGGCTACACATTGCTGTTCGTTGACATGGTTATATCTATTAAAGTCCCTACTCATTATTGCATAATGACCCAACCCTTGGGGGTTACACTGGTTGAAGTTTTTATGAGCATATAGGTATTTCAAGTCCCGTGTTGTCGCAAGCATGACAACCCGGCACTTGGGGGCTACATATATGGAGTATTCAGTTTTTACTAGTGACTGAGATGAACATGGATTTCTTCAAAGTGGCAGTAATTATATGGAAACAAGTCTCAAATCATCACTTTATTCTGTTCAAGACTTGGGGGCTACAGGTAATATGGATATAAGGGAGAAATATCTTCCAATTTTTAGTTTTGAGCAAACCAGATTGACCCGGCATCACCAATCATTATGACCCGGGTCTGCAACAATTATAACCCGGCGTCATCAATAATCATGAACCGGCATTGGCAGCAATCATGAACCAGCGTTGGAAACAATCATGACCAGGAATTATCAGTTTTTATAGCCCGGTGATTTTGGAAATCAGAGATCGGCAAGTTCTATATTTTCAAACCGGCTGAATATCATATGAGTATTTCAAGACCAATATTTCTTAAGCCGGCGCTTTGGAAGCCGACTCAAGTGGATTATTCTTCACAATATTTCTCTATGAGACACCAACATCAGCAATTTGAGTATGAAGATGGTTTATTGACCCAGATTTTTTAGAAGGAGGAAATGACAAGGACTTAAGGATGATCAAGTGCCGGCTTACAAGAATATTAACTCGGAGCACAACCTATCAATTTTGTTCTTGTATTTATTTTGCAGCATAAGTTTACCATGGATAAATCCAAGCTAAACTGGGGGCTAATGTCGGGGATATACCCCGCGGTATGACCCGGCCGGATGTATAACCCGGTCAGACTTGGCGACTCACTAATGACCCGCCCTGACTAGACGAATCACTAAGTGACCCGCCCGAGCCTGGCGACTTATGGGTGACCTAGCAAGCGGATCAGAGGAGCGACAAGACCCGGGGGGCCAAGAGGCTCAAGGCCCAGAAGGCCGGCTTACGTTATGATAGGCCGGCTTAAGAGGAAGAAAGCAAGACCCGGACTTGTATTCAACTTGTAAGAAAAGATAGACTAGTCCTAGTCCTACTAGGACTCCACATGTAACCCGCCCCTCTAACTTATATAAGGAGAGGCAGGGCTCCCCAAAGAGGGACAAGCAAGAAGAAACAATATCTAGGGCTAGACAGAAGGAGGAGAGCCGTCTTACGGCGACTCCCTCATGATCATAATGAGACCTAGCCACAAACAGCATGTAGGGTTATTACCGGATGATGTTTCCGGGACCAAGTCTGTCTAAATCTCGCCTTATGTGTTATGCTTCGATTCCGCCCAACCCCTCTCAAGCTACCACATAGATGCGTTGGCCTCGCGACTAAGTCCTTACACTAGGACATCTGCCGTGACAAATCCACGACAGGTGCAGTACAACATCGTAGATGTTCATCCCACCGCTATCATCAGTGCATTCCATCAGAATGTGCGCAACCGCAAGATGCGTGAAGAGCTGGCGATGAAAAAGGTTAAGGATGTGGCAGAACTATATGTTCTGACCTATAGATGCGCTCGGGCTGAAGAGGGGAGGAAGTACCCCGGCGAAGACGCCGGTGCGGAAACCGACTCCACAGATGAAGACGTTGTCGCCCCAGCAAAGAAGGCCAACACCGCAATAGGAAGCGTAAGGGCAAGAACGTGCTTGCCGTCGAGGGATCCGACGACCCCGGTGTCGCCAAAAAGGCCAAGGCTGATGACCCTGGCAAGGAAGTTGTCGGGTGCGCCGCCTGCCGGGCCTTGGCGGCTACCGATAAGCCAAGAAGCTCCGACAAGCAGTATTGCAAGATCCATCGCACCAAGGGCCATGACCTCCAGAACTACCGACAGATTGAGCAGTTTGCGGAAAAGCAGAAGGCTGAGTACAAGAGGCGGGACAAGGAGAAGGGCCAGGATGGTGCCGAGGGATCCGGCAAGAAGCATGGTGGCCAAGGAGGTCGCCGCGGCAAGGATAGTCAACAAGAAAGGCCCGCTCGGGGCCGAGATAAGAAGGACGGAGACGATGATCATGATGAGGACGACAAGTCCGGCGAGCATGAGTTCCAGAAAGCTACAGAGGCCATGTGCGTTGATGGTGGCGCCTCGTTGCACACCTCTCACCGCCGACTGAAGTCACTGCGACGGAGCCACCGTTCGATGCCCAGAGACCACTGAAGTGGTCCAGCACGCCTATCATTTTTGATACCGAGGATCACCCTGACCGCACAACTGCGGTCGGGTGTTTGTCGTTGTTGGTTTCACCAACAATATGCAACCTCAAGGTGACAAAAGTGCTAGTTGACGGTGGGGCCGGTCTGAACTTAATCTCACCTGTTGTGATCAGAAGGCTGCAGATTCCCGATGGAGACATCAAGGAGACGGGCACGTTTCAAGGGGTCAACCTGGGCCGAAGTCAGCCGAAAGGTAAAATCACGCTGCGTGTTACATTTGGAGGCGAGCTGAACTATAGGACAGAGAGGATCGTCTTTGATGTTGCCGAGATCCCCTTGCCCTATAATGGGATCCTCGGCCGCCCAGCGCTGGCCAAGTTTATGGCGGCATCACACTACGTCTACAACACGTTGAAGATGCCTAGGCCAATGAGCATAATCACCGTCCTCTCTGACAAGAAAGACACGCTCATCTGCGCCAACCAACTCTATCGGGAGGCAGTTGCAGCAGCTGCCACCAAGGCACTTGCTCCTGCCGCTGGAGCCCCGAGAGGGAAGAAGACCGGCAAGACCTCCGGCACCCACTCCGGCAAGCGCACCTCTTCGAAGTGCTGCGCTACCATCGAGGACATGCTAGAGAGCTCCGCCGGCAGAAGAAAGAAATCCAGAGCTACACCACCAGAGACCAAGAAGGTGCCCATTAAGGGGGACGACACGGGCGGAGCTTTCACTATAAGCTCCACCCACGACAGCAAATAGGAAAGCGCGCTCATCGCCTTCCTACGGGCGAATGCCGATGTGTTTGCAAGGCAAGCATCTAACATCCCCGACGTTCCCAGGGAGGTGATTGAGCACCATCTTGCTGTCTGTCCTCATGCACGGCCCGTCAAGCAGAAGGTCAAGAAGCAAGCTTTGGAGCGGCAAGAGTTCATCACCGAGGAGGTCAGGAAGTTGGAAGTGGCAGGCTTGGTCAGAGGAGTGCTCCACCCAACATGGTTGGCCAATCCAGTAGTAGTGCGCAAGGCAAATGGGAAATGGAGGCTATGTATTGATTACACAGACATCAATAAAGCTTGTCCAAAGGATCCTTTCCCTTTGCTGCGCATTGACCAGATTGTGGACTCCACTGCCGGGTGCGACTTGCTGTTATTCCTCGACGCCTACTCAGGGTACCACCCGATTTTCATGACAAGGGAAGATGAAGAGAAGACCGCGTTTATCACCCCATGTGGTACGTATTGTTTTATACGAATGCCTTTCGGGTTGAAAAGCGTTGGTTCAAAATTTGCGAGAGCAGTCCAAATTGGTTTTGAGCCTCAGCTACATAGAAATATGGAAGCTTATATGGATGACATAGTTGTCAAAACCAAAGACAAGGCGACACTCATACAAGACCTAGAAGGAGCATTTGCGAATATGCGCAAGATCAACTTCAAGCTTAACCCTAAGAAGTGTGTGTTCGGCGTCCCATGCGGCAAGCTTCTCGGGTTCTTCGTGTCACAATGTGGGATCGAGGCGAACCCCGACAAGATCAAGGCAATTGAGCAGATTGAGGCGCCAAGGCGAGTCAAAGATGTGTGTCGGCTTGCTGGCTACGTTGCTGCTTTGAGCAGGTTCATCTCCAAGTCTGCTGAGCGCGCCCTCCCCTTTTTCAAGATTTTGAAAAAGGCAGGTCCAATGGAATGGACCCCGGAGGCCGAGGCAGCACTGCGGGATTTGAAGAAATACCTATCCTCTACACCAATACTAGTTGCACCTAAACCGCAAGAACCGTTGCTGCTATATCTAGCGGCAACGAATCAAGTGGGCGGTGCTGCACTAGTGGCGCAGAGGGAGGTCGATGAAGAGGCAGTAGCAATGATAGGACTGACGGATGGTGAGCCAGAGCTCCCCCCGGCAGGGTCTGGTGTAGGCAAGATAGGACCCCTGACAGAGTCTCACGCCAGTGGGGCAGGGTCTGTGCAAGCGAATGAAGTGGTGCAGAAGAAGATGATGCAACACCCAGTTTACTTTGTCAGCTCCCTCTTGCAGGGGGCTAGATCAAGGTACTCTAGTGTTCAGAAGTTGCACTTCGGCCTCCTCATGGCCTCAGGGAAGTTGCGTCATTATTTCCAAGCACATGAGATCACCGTCGTCACCCGCCTCCCTTTGCAATGGATCTTACATAACCCAGATGCAACCGGGAGGATTGTGGAATGGGCATTGGAACTGTCGAGCTTTGGTCTGAGGTTTGAGAGCACTTCGACAATCCAGAGCAGAGTCTTGGCAGAGTTCATTGCGGAATGGACCTCAATGCCTAACGAAGAGATCCAAGAGACTACTCTCCCCGGCAAGGAAACAAGCCGTAACTGGATTATGTACTTTGATGGGGCTTTCTCGCTGCAAGGCTCCGGTGCCGGTGTGCTACTTGTCGCGCCCACCGGAGAGCACCTCAAGTACGTGGTCCAAATGTACTTTCCCCAGGAGAGATCAGCAAATAACACCACTGAGTACGAAGGGCTGCTTGCCGGTCTCAGGATCACGGCGGACCTCGGAATCAAGATGCTCATCGTCAGAGGTGATTCACAGCTTGTCGTCAAGCAAGTCAATAAGTATTATCAAAGCCCGTTGATGGAGGCCTACGTAGATGAAGTGAGAAAGTTGGAGGAGCATTTTGACGGTCTGCAAGCGGAGCATGTTCCTCGAGCAGAGAACATCATTGTTGACGACCTGTCAAAACATGTTGCCCTAAAATTGCCTATGGAACCAGGGACCTTTGTGCTCAACTAGCTCAGCCATCCGTTGAACCATCGGCGGGATAGGATAAGCAAAGGAAGTCGAGCCCCGGCAAGTACTTTCCCGCTGAGCTCCCAAGAGCCGCCGGCAAGGATGATGCCGGGGACGCCAAGCTTGCCGAGGGGCAACACGCTCTGGCAGGGCCTTAAGCCCTTGCCATGGAGACGACCGCTCCCACAACAGAAGAAATGCCTTTGGTCCTTGCCGTCGAGCCTCAGGCTCTGGCATGGGCACAACACACCGTTCGGTTACTCCAAATAGGGGAACTCCCGAGGAGCAGGAAGAAGCAGAGAAAGTAGCCCGTCGGTCTGCCATGTACTAGTTTGTGGACAACGCCTTGTACAGAAAAAGAACGAACGGTGTGAAATTGAAGAGCATTCCTCGGGAGGATGGACTAGAGCTGTTGGCAGAGATACACGGAGGCATATGTGGCTCCCACATAGGATCAAGAGCCCTTGCCGCCAAGGCATTCCAGCAAGGTTTCTTTTGGCCCACTGCCCTCCAGGATGAAACTGCACTAGTAACCAAGTGTGAAGCGCGTCAGTTCCATTCGAAGAAGCTCCATCAACCAGCTCAAGCTCTCCAAATAATCCCTCTCTCCTGGCCATTTTTGGTCTGGGGGCTCGACATACTGGGCCCCTTTCCCTGCGCTGTCGGGGGCTTTGAGTACTTGTACGTTGCAATCGACAAGTTCACAAAGTGGCCAGAAGTGGAAGCAGTGAGAAAGGTGACAGGACAATGAGCCGCCAAGTTCTTCAAGGGGCTAGTCTGCCATTTTCGTGTGCCAAACGGGGTCATCACCGACAACGGCACGCAGTTCACAAGTCGCACCTTCGTGCAGTACATCCAAGACCTCAGCAGCAAGGTCTGTTTTGCTTCTGTTGCACATCCACGAAGCAATGGCCAGGCGGAGAGGGTGAATGCTGAAGTACTGCGATGCCTCAGGACAAAGACTTTTGACAGGCTCCACAAGTGCGTAAGATGTTGGATTGACGAGTTCTCGGTGGTTCTTTGGTCAATCAGAATGACACCAAATCGAGCCACCGGCCAGACACCCTTCTCCCTCGTATACGGGGCGGAAGCAGTTCTCCCCATGGAACTCGCGTATGGGTTGCCTCGAGTGCTCGCTTATGATGAGCTTGAGCAAGAGTGGTTGCGGCAAGACGACGCAACGCTCCTTGAGGAAGATCGTCTTCGGACGGCTGTGTGAGCTGCACGCTACCAGCAAGCCTTGCGCCGCTATCATAGCCGCAAGGTTCATGCCCGAAGCTTTGAGGAAGGCGACCTTGTTCTTCGGCACGTTCAATCGGCCAAGAATTCCAACAAGTCAGATGCCAAAGTCGGGCAAGAATTCCAACAAGTTTATCAGGTAATACGAGTCACCAGTGCTCCGGCGAGTCCGCTGAGTCCGCGGACCGTAAAATTCATCGCATGTATATGCCGTCCCAACACATAACCTTCGAGCATGTTGGATATTACGCAGGTGGCCAAAAGTGGAGAGGAGCTTTAGCCCCGAAAACCACTCCAACAACATCGGTACGGTATCAACAGTCTTCGAGACTTTCGTGATCAAATAATATGCGGAACGAATAATCCGCTGGCCTCGCCAAGTCTACCAAGTAGCAACAACCAATCCATGGAGCGACACAGCCATCTCCTTCAACGCCAGCGATTTAACCTAAATTCGACAGCCCGACCTCCACCTGCTCGTACTTAGTCCAATAGTGGACGGATTTCGACTTACAAAAGTCCTCATGGATGGCGGCAGCGGACTAAACCTCATCTACGAGGAAACCCTTCAAAAATGGAAATAGATCGGAGCCGCATTGAGCGAAGCAGCACAACCTTTAGAGGAATAATCCCTAGTCGGAGGCGCTGCTGCACAGGAAAAATCACACTCGATGTGGTATTCGCTCACCGGACAATTACAGATCCGAAGAAGTCACGCCCAAGTGGCCCCGCTCAACAGCGGATATCACGCTATATTAGGACGAGAGGCATTCACAATTTTTCAAGCCGCACCCATTACGGGTACATGAAGCTCAAAATGCCGGGACCGGCGGAATAATCACTCTTGTTAGTGATCCGACATAGCACTCGCTACCGAAAACAAGACAACCGCATTAGCCTTAGAGGCACTATCCAAGCCCTAGCGGCAGAGGAACTCATCGCGCCACGCCCACGGTGAATAGGGACGATGTGATACTCGATAAGAGATCCAAGTCCACCTCCTTTAAACCAGCAGATGAAATAGTAAAATTCCAGGTCCACCCAACGGACCTTACAATGACGGCCTCCATCGGGCACAATTGAACCCGATGTAGACGCCAAGATCATGAGAATTCCTTCGAAAATTGGGACATTTTTGCCCGGCACCCTCGGATATGCCCGAATCCCACACAGATTGGCGTAACACAGCCTAAACATCCTAAAAGGATTCAAGCCACCAAACAGGCTCTTCGACGATTTTCCCAACCCAAAAGATAGGCAATGGGAGAAGAGCTAGCCAAACTATTGCAAGTCGGATTCATCAGAGACATCAAGCACCGGATTGGCTAGCAAACTTGGTAATGGTACCAAAGAAGGAGAAATCCTGCGCTTATGTGTCGATTTCAAAGACCTAAATAAGGCCTGCCCAAAGGATCCCTTCCCTCCCCTCAAGATCGACCAAATCATCGATGCCACCGCAGGGCACGATTCATTGTGCTTCCGGACGATACTCCGCTATCATCAAATCAAGATGGCAGAAGCGGATCGCCGCAACGGCATTCATTACTCCATATGGACCATTCTGCTTCAACACGATGCCCTTCGGACTTAAAAACTCCCGCGCAACATATCAGCGCATGATTCGTATATGTCCGCTACCCAGATCGGCAAAACAGTAGAGGCATACGAGACGACGTAGTCGCCAAAACTAAACACGCCGAAACTCTAGTAGACGACTTGAGGCTCACATTCGACAACCTCGAGCATATGACATCAAGCTGAATCCTGAAAATGTGTTTTCGGGCGTATCACCGGAAAGCTGCCGGGCTTCATCAGATCCGTAGAGGAATTGAAGCAAACCCAGCCAAGATCCGAGCTCACACAGCTAGATATCCCAAAAGACCTCAAGCAAATACAAAATTGATCGGATGCGAGCGGCTCTAAGCCGCTTCATCTCCGCCTAGGAGAAAAGGCATTACCCTCTATCGCCTCCTCAGCGCACCAACACTTTAGTGGACGGATGCTGCCACCGCCGGACTCAAGAAATAAAGGCCATATTGGCAACAACCGGTCCTGGCTGCGCCCAACCCGGGCGAACCAATGTTGTTATACATCGCAGCTACGCATCAAGTTGTAAGCGCGGTACTGTCGTCGAACGAGAAATGTAAGGGCATAAATTCCTCTTCAAAACCAGTATACTACGATCCATCGTGTTAACCCCTCGCAAGTCCTGTTACTCGCACTATCGTAAGATAGCATACGCGTGTTCATGGCATCCCGAAGTCCGACACTACTTTCAAGAGTGTTCGATAACAAAGGCCTCTCAAGTACCACTTAACGACATTATAAACAATCGCGCGCGCGACGGGCAGGATTGCAAATGGGCCATTGAGCTCTTACCATTTGATATATCTTACAAACCTCGGCGAGCTATAAAGTCACAAGTTTTGGCTGACTTTGTCGCTGAATGGACCGGTCAACTCCCTAAAGAATACGGCGATACTCCAATTGATTATGCACTTCGACGGCTCTAAAATGTTAGCCGGATGGGGGCTGGCGTCGTATTGACGCCCCCGACCGAGACACAGTCCAATACGCATTTCAGATAATGTACACGGACTCCAACAACGCAGCCGAATACGAGGCCCTTTACATGGTCTCCGGATGGCAATCTCCATGGGCATTCAACGCCTAGAGGTGCGCGATTCAAACCTCGCAATATCCCAAATAAACGGAGACTTTGACGCCAAAGATCCGAAAATGGCAGCATATCGCAACGCTGTCCTAAAATGTCAGCCCGGTTCAAGGACTTGAATTCCATCACGATCCCGGATAATAACCAAGCAGCCGACGATCGGCACGCATTGGCGCAAAACGCGACGCTGTCCCTCCTAACATCTTTCCCGAACGGCTCTTCAAGCCATCCGTATTTATGGGAAGAGGAGTCCGAACTAACAAACCGAACAAGCCGCACCAACCGCGATCCAGCCGATGACATAACACCTTCCGCCACGACATAATGGCAGTAATTGCCCCGCGGATGTAACCATTCCTCGCCTACTTGCTTAGGCAGGAGCTTCCCAAGACCAAAATGAGGCCCGCTGCATTGTCCGCGATCTAAAGCCTACAAGGTCTATGAGGAGAACTTTATAAGAAAAGCACAACCGAGTCCTTCAAAGGTGTATCTCCAAGAGGAAGGGCGAAACCTCCTGGCTGAAATTCATGCCGGACTAGGCGGACACCACGCCGCAGCTCGGGCCCTTGTAGGAAAGGCATTCCATACAGGATTTTACTGGCCGACGGCCCGAGCAGATGCTTAGGACTTAGTCCAAAGATGCGTCGGTTGTCAGCTCTTTGCTAATCAGAGCCATATGCCACCCACCGCCCTCAAAACTATACCCATTACCGGCCGTTCATGGTCCGGGGCTTGACATGGTTGGACCACTTAAAGGGGGAACCCACAAGCAAAGGTACCTATTGGTCATGGTGGATAAATTCACCAAATGGATAGAGGCCAAGCCAGTTAAAACGGCAGAGTCCGGACCAGTGATAGACTTTATATCCGGGGTAGTACACCGCTATGGTGTCCCCACAAGATCATCACCGATAACGGCACTAACTTCACCGCCGATGAGGTTAAATCATGGTGCAAAAATATGGGCATCAAGCTCGACACGCTTCAGTCTATCATCCTCAAACCAACGGTCAAGTGGAACGAGCAAATGGTCTAATAATGAGCGGCATCAAACCCGCACTAGTGCGGTCCCTCACGTAAATCTGACACGACTTTGGGTAGAGGAGCTCGACCCGACTGGGGCTGCGGACAACGCCTAACCGTATTACCGGATTCACACCATTTTTATGGTATACGGCGCAGAAGCAGTTTTGCCTCTGCGACATCATTCATGACTCACCTCGAAAGCGCATGTACGAAGAAAGAGAAGCCGAGTTGGATCGGCAGGACAGCTTGGACACATTGAGGAAGAGCGCGACGTCGCCAAGGCTCGCTCCGCATTCTATCAACAGCAGGCTCAAGATATCAAAGGCAGAAGTATGGGCCAAGACTTACAACGTTGGCTTAACTGGTTCTACGCCTGCCGGACAAGAAAAGGACAAGCTCAAGCCCAAATGGGAAGGCCCTTCATCATCGATCAAGTCCCGACCGCGGAGCGCACCGCCTACTTAAATGCATCGGATAACCGACTCAAGCCGAACCCATGGAACGCAGCCCGCTCCGACGATTCTATGCCTAGCGCCGACTAAGAGTTCGCCCTTTCCCCGGCCCAAAATTTTTTTTACTTCAGCTGCCTTTTGTTTATCTTTTTCTTCTCAACCCTATTCATCCAAGCCTTAAAAGGCCTACTTGCGAACGTTCACAAGAATTGATGTGCTATCCGCACTCATATATACCGGGGCTTCTTTACCGTAAGCTTAATTATACGGGCTTTATGCCCAGCACATGTGTCAAGCCTCCACATGTACCTTTTATTCACCATTATATGCATCGATATGACTTAAGTTTTGGCCAAGCTGGGTTGCTCGCTCCTGTGCTTACCCCTACATTCCCGATTGTTCGCTAGGAGGTAAAGGAGCACCTCTCGCGATTGTTACTACCGGTCAGCCGGATGTGTACCTCAGACTGGTGAAGCCGAAAGCTAGCGTTTTAAGGGAATATTCGGTCGGTGACTTAAAAGATGATTTTTATCCACTTATTTATCTGTCCCCAGATATTTTTCTGCTTTTTTGCAGTCCCGACATGCACTTTAGGGCATGCCACCCCAGAGGAAAGGAACCCTTAACGGAACTATTCTCCCGAAGATGTTTCTTACTACCCATGTAATATAACATAACTAGTTGGGCACTTGTCCGATAAAGCACCGATGACCCCTACGCTGGTCTCCATGCATACCCGGTTGTTTCATAACCGAGACGGTATTCGGACACACCTGGACTCTAGGGTCCCGAGGTCGGGTTAAAAGGTCGGCAAAGACAAACGATCTACAATCCGCTAGAAGGCATTTTGTATGTCATTTTATAATACATTGTCGATCGACCGATTGTATTCTTCCTCAATCCCGCCTAACAAAGTTGTCTAATTTACGCCCTGTTGGGAAAATTTAGCGCCAACTCCACTTGGTCAGATACTAAACTCACAGGATCTCCTTCCCATCGGGCCCCACAGTCCGACTTCGCCATGTGGTTGGGATCCGCCTTCTTGTACCGCGCTCTTTACCATGGCCTGTGCCTCCTCGGCACCTTGGCGGCAAAATAAATCTTCCATAAATGGAAGCGCTGCCGCACTCCTCGCAGCTTCTCCACAAGCTCCCCAAGACCCTCGGGTATGGAGAAGGCTGGCCATAACGCCTGGATGACGCCGCTCATAGCCCGCCGAACTCGCTCGATCAGTTGCAACAATTGAAGTTGATCACCCGTTGTTCACGGCATCTCCTCCAGCAGGCGACACTGTGAGCATACCGCATATATTCTCATTAAATTGACTTCCTCGCCGAACTCTTCTTTTCAAAGGAGTTCGCCAAGCACTTACTATATATGCCGCGACGGCCGCTGATTCTCCTTAACGAAGCTCGACAGCTCGGCCCAACGCCTTTTAGCTATTCTCCAAGCTGGGCATGGGCATCCCGGAGCTTGTTCCTTTCATGTCTGCACCTTATGCAGCAACCTCTCGCCGCCTTTAGTTGGCGCAGAAGTTCTTGCCTGTCCGGATCTTGTCCGCAGCACCTGCAATGTCGCTTTTTAGACTTGCGCAAAGGCCAAACGCTGCTTATCTTTCTAAAATAATGCTACTGGGAGAGGTCCTATGCTTCCTCCTCGCTGCATAATGCGGCCTCAAGTTGGGCCTTGCACTCTTGCAGCTCCCGAGACAGTTGGGTATTCTTCTCGGTAAGATCCTACGTTTCATATGATCCTTAAATCAGTTTAATATAACTACTTTAAGTCTCGGGGCTACCGCATATATAACTATTAAATTCTCTTACCCGTATGTCTTTTGCATACTGCTCCGTGGCTCTGATAAAACTATCTTGAGCAGCACGAAGGTGCGCGTCCCCCATGTTAAAGGCATTCAACGCCTCTGGGGAGAAGCACGCATCACGAAATATTGTCCGACGGCGCCTGTGATTCAGGGCACTCTCCACCTCAGACTTGGTGGCGGATAGTCTATCGGCATCCTCCGTCGGAGGAACGTCCCGCTCGCGCTTTGCGCCGCCTCCCTCCCCGACCAAAAGGGAACCCGCTGGTAGAGGTTGGATTGACAACTTCCACGCCCGCAGTCCGGCGGACGCTTTTTTCCCTATAAAAGTCATGAGCACTCAAACGCTTCCTAGGAACGTTGTTCTAAATACTGAATTGTGAGCTACACCTTTGCGGCGACGTTTCAGTCCCGCCACGCCCTCTTCCGCTCATCGTCCGAATCGCCCTTGTTGGCCAGCCACCGTGGCTCGGCTTTCGCCTAGGGCGCCTCCTACACAAGGCCATCATATACGGTGGTCGAAATAAGCAAGGAAGGAATGACGGTGTCGTGGCTTCGCCGCAATCACCGGGAAGCCGGATATACCGGGATAGTCGGCCGTGATGGCGACTTATAGCATTGTCCATGCTGAGCTGGTGGAACACCCCGCCGATTAGCTCCACCTTTATGTCCGGATCCTCTTCGAGGCCGGATCCCGGATCTTTCCGATCCTCGGGCTGCGGAGCCGGACTTAGCATGCCCTCCACGGTCCGGCGCAGTTCCTGCGCCGAAGAAGAACACATTATAAGAAACTCAAGTTTGAAAGGCACGGGTCGGACACGCCGAGTGTTCGCTACCCAAGGCCGGGATTATTCATGGAAAACCCATTTAACGGGTTCTTCCGAAGGAAATCCTCCTTCTCCCCTTATACAGGCCGACAAGATCGCCACTAGATCTTCGCCAATCCGCCCTTTATGCCATGACGGGTGGCATCGCCCTCCCGCTGAAATCCCACATGGGTGGCCTCATTGTAGTGGTTGCACCCTCGATAATGCATGTTGCCATGATTCCAATCATGGTCAACCCGGCATGGGCCAAGAACCTTATTCGCCCATCAAATAATGGACGCCTTGTCTTCCTCCGATGGGGCTCATGGACGCCAACTAAGGCGTTTCTTCAGAGGAGCATTGCTGAACTCCGGAGGCCGATCCAACAGGGTCCGCAGTGGAGCATCTTCTATATAAAACCATTCAAGGCCGGTCTTGGCGCCTTCTTAGGGGTTCCGGATGGATATCCGTCCCGCAATGCGCCATATTTCGCGCCGCCCACTTGATATATGGACCCCTCGTGAGAGCGGGTACAAGGCGAACAACCTCTTCCACAGGCACAAGTGGGGCTCGACGCCCAGAAAAGCTCAGAAGAGCTACATAACCCGAATATGCAGGATTGAGGCGGGCGGAGGTGATGAAGCCGAGTCCGAGAACTCCGAGAGCCCGGAGGAATGGATGTACAGGAAATCCGAGCCCCTTATCGATAGGGGACGAAGCATACCCGCCCCTTTGTTGGGATTTGGGGTAACCTCCGCTGCTTCCCACCTTTGAAGGTGGCCAGCCCTGCTCGAACCGGAACCATGAAGGCCGGAGGAGATATCCCCCATTTGGAGCTTCACCAGCCACAGCGAAACAGAGCATCTCCTCCAATCTCCGCAAAGGGCCGAGCGGAAGAGGAGCCGCTGCTGTGTCCATGGTGGAATGGATTCTTGGTCGAAAGCGCCCGATGAGTATTTGCTAGAGGAAGATGGTGATTTGGATCTGGATTCTTGCCTCCCTTATAGGCAGATTGTTCGCACAACTAGGGGGTAAAACATAAAAGATGCCCTGGCTTTTCACATTCGCGCGACGCGTGGAAGAAGGCCATTATTGGGTGTGGAAGCCAAGATGCGCAACATTGATGAGGAAGCTGGACACTGTTCGGCAGGTACATAGAACTTGAAGGAGAACCCGCCTTGCAACGCCGAAGACTACACACACTGGACTTATCGTCATTGAAGCCTGGTTCGGGGGCTACTGAGGGAGTCCCGGATTAGGGGGTGTCTGGATAGCCAGACTATCGTCATCGGCCGGACTATCATCATCATCCGGACTCCAAGACTATGAAGATACAAGATTGAAGACTTCTCCCCGTGTCCGGATGGGACTTTCCTTGGCGTGGAAGGCAAGCTTGGCGATACGGATATGTAGATCTCCTACCATTGTAACCGACTCTATGTAACCCTAGCCCTCTCCGGTGTCTATATAAATCGGATGGCTTTAGTCCGTAGGACGACATCAGAACAACCCTTACAATCATACCATAGGCTAGATTTTAGGGTTTAGCCTCCTTGATCTCGTGGTAGATCCACTCTTGTAAACATCCACAATATCAATATCAATCGAGCAGGACGTAGGGTTTTACCTCCATCAAGAGGGCCCGAACCTGGGTAAAACATCGTGTCCCTTGTCTCCTGTTACCATCCGCCTAGACGCACAGTTCGAGACCCCCTACCCGAGATCCGCCGGTTTTGACACCAACAGCGATAAAGTAAAGCAATTACATAGCGTTAAGTGATTGACACGCAGGTCATACAATAATTAAAGACAACCCTAAGGCTCCTTCCGGTTGTCGTACTCATCGGCATGCAAGTCGTGAACTTACTACAAAACATGATCATCTCATACATCAACATATATTACATCACGTCTTGACCATATCACATCACAACATGCCCTGCAAAAACAAGTTAGATGTCGTCTACTTTGTTGTTGCAAATTTTACGTGGTGGCTACGGGCAACTAGCAAGAACCATTCTTACCAATGCAAAACCACAATAGTGATTATAAAGTTGCTATTTAACCTTCTGCAAGGGCCACCGTAGTCAAATAAGATTCAACTAAAGTGGGAGAGACAGACACCCGCTAGCCACCTTTATGCAAAAACAAGTTGCATGTTAGTCGGTCGAACCGGTCTCATGTGCGTGGACATGTAAGGTTGGTCTGAGCCGCTTCATCCCACAATACCATCGAATCAAAATAAGACATTGGTGAGGGAGTCCTGGACTAATGGGTCCTAGGGCGTCCAGCCTATTAGCCATGGGCCGGACTGATGGGCTATGAAGATACGAAGATCAAAGACTCCACTTGTGTATGGATTGGACTTTCCTTGGCGTGGAAGGCAAGCTTGGCGATCGAATATGTAGATTCCCTTCTCTGTAAGCGACTTGATGTAACCCTAGATCCCTCCGGTGTCTATATAAACCGGAGGGTTAGTTCTATAGGACCGAATACTCATTACCATATTCATACATGCTAGACTTCTAGGGTTTAGCCATTACGATCTCGTGGTAGATCAACTCTTGTAATACTCATATCCATCAAGATCAATCAAGCAGGAAGTAGGGTATTACCTCCATAGAGAGGGCCCGAACCTGGGTAAACATTGTGTCCCCCGCCTCTTGTTACCATCGAACTTAGACGCACAGTTCAGGACCCCCTACCCGAGATCCGCCGGTTTTGACACCGACATTGGTGCCTTCATTGAGAGTTCCACTGTGCCGTCGTCTAGAGGTTTGATGGCCCCTTCGATCATCTACAATGATGCTGTCCAAGGAGAAGTCTTCCTCCCCGGACATATCTTCGTATTCGGTGGCTTCGCACCGCGGGCCAACTCGCTTGGCCATCTGGAGCAGATCGAAAGCTACGCCCCTGACCATCAGGTCAGATTTGGGAGCTTGAATTACGTCGCAGACATCCGTGGAGACTTGATCTTCGACAGATTCTAGACTGCGGCAACCGCTCCCTGTCACCTCGATGAACATGACTTAAATCTGTCACTGGACCTCACCCAGGAGATAGCTCCTGTAACTACTCTGGCCTTAGATCCGGAGCAAATCATGCCATCCGAGGACGGGAAGCTCAACCCCACCACGGAGGCCGCAGATTCCGCAGCGTTGGAGCTGCACACAGACTTAGCCTCATGTGATGTCTGTGTCCCCGGAACTCCGGACTCGTTTCCGGCTATAAGTTCCAAACCGTGTGCATCCACGAACGCTGAGCTTGATCGGTTATCGATCTTCGAATTCAGCGCCGCGGACATCTTCCGACAGTCGCCCTTTGGTGACATGCTAAACTCACTGAAAAACCTATCCGTGGCGGGTGACTCCCAGCCGAATTATATCCGGTTCGAACTGGAGGCTGATGACGGAGAATTTCATTTCCCACCCACCACCCACTTCATAGCCACTGTCGATGACTTAACCAACATGCTCGATTACGGCTCTGAAGACATCGACGGTATGGATGATGATGCAGATGAGGAGCAAGGCCAAAACCCGCCACTTACCGGACACTGGACGACCACTTCTTTGTACGATGTGTACATGGTGGATACACCTAAAGCAAATAACGACGACGGCAAGGAAGATCCATTGAAGGATAAACATCCTGAGAAACAGCCCAAACTCAGGCATCCGCGGCGCCACTCTAAGTCGCGCCGTTCAAAAGATAGTAACCCTGGCACCAGGGAAAATAATACTCCGGATGATACTGAAAACAATGAAGACCTCGTTGGAATAACTTCCGAACGGGAGGAACAAGGAAACGGGAAAGTTAGCCCTGACGAACATGCCACAAATTACGACTCGGAGGGCGATAATTATCTTCCGCTCTCCGAGGACGAGGTGAGCCTCGGCAACGAGGTGTTCATCGTGCCTGAGGAACCTCTCGAGCAGGAGCGCTTCAAGTGTCAGCTAATAGCCACTGCAAAGAGCCTGAAAAAGAAGCAGCAGCAGCTTGAAGCTAACCAACAGCTGCTCAACGACAGATGGACTGATGTCCTGGCAGCCGAAGAATACGGCCTCAAACGCCCAGTCAAGAGTTACCCGAAGTGAAAATTGCTACCTCAGTTTGACGAGGAAGCACCATGCGGCCGACCACCACGCGGTCGGGATAATGCGGCAGACCAACCACCACGCGGTCGGGACAAAGCGGCAGCCCAAGCCGAACTGCAGTCTGCCCCACCGCAACGTAAAAACAGAGATAAGACAGCTTGGGGTTCTACATATGACCTTCGACAGGACCTGGACAGTAGAGCAGGACATACCAGATCAATCTATGAATCGCACGGATGTGCTGTGACACGCGACGACGACTATCCATTCGGATGTGAAAAACCTAGTCGCGCCTGTGCCGAAAACCGCAGATGGACGCTATCTGAGCTACGTCGCGACGTGGCCCAATATAGAGGCACCGCACACCCACTCTGCTTCACTGATGAAGTAATGGAGCATGAATTCCCAGAAGGGTTTAAACCCGTGAATATCGAATCATACGATGGAACAACTGATCCCGCGGTGTGGATCGAGGATTTTCTTCTCCACATCCATATGGCCCACGGGATGACCTCCATGCCATCAAATACCTACCATTAAAACTCAAAGGACCAGCTCGGTACTGGTTAAACAGTCTGCCAGAAAATTCTATTGGCAGCAGGGAGGACTTGGAAAATGCCTTTCGCGACAACTTCCAAGGCACATATGTCCGGCCACCAGATGCTGATGACTTAAGTCACATTGTCCAGCAGCCCGAGGAGTCGTCCAGAGAGCTCTGGACTAGGTTCTTAGTTAAAAAGAACCAAATCATCGACTGTCCGGACGCGGAAGCCCTAGCGGCCTTCAGACACAGCGTCCGGGACGAGTGGCTCGCCCGCCACCTCGGTCAAGAAAAACCAAAATCTTTGCCAGCCCTTACTGCTCTGATGACCCACTTTTGCGCGGGAGGAGACAGCTGGCTCGCTCATAGAAGCAGCTGCGCCAGCGACCCGGGTACTTCCGAAGTCCGAGACGGCAACGGCAAGCCGCGACGCAGCAAGCACAAACATAATGAAAAAACGTACAACACAACGGTCAACGCTGGGTTTCGCGGTCCCAAACCTGGTCAGCGGAAGAAGCCATTCAAGGCAAACAGAGATGAACCATCTGCTTTAGACAAGATATTCGATCGGCCCTGCCAGATTCATGGCTAACCCGACAAACCAGCCAATCATACCAACAAAAGCTGTTGGGTCTTCAAGCAGGCCGACAAGCTTAACGCGGAACACAAGGGGAGGCCGCCCGGTTATAGCAACGACGAGGAGACTCGTCAACCACATACCAGGGGTCAGAAGAAATTTCCCCCCAAAGTAAAAACAGTGAACATGGTATTCAAGACACACAAGTCTACAAGGGAGCAGGAGGAGCACTCTCTTAGGACTAAGGATCATATTACGGCAACCTTAGCAGAAGTACAAAGCGGTCTTATTAAACCGCATATCCTGTCGGCCATTAAGCCACCGGTCTCCATTCAACAGGATCGACCAAATTCGGAGCGGGACTCGCAGTTCGGCTTCCGCCGCCCACCTCGTACATCTGCAATATTTGTACCGTGCATACATAACTATGCACTTAAGATACCTAGGGCACTGGCGATAGCACAATACGGACGAGCCCGCAAGCACTCCCATAGCTTCTGTTTTTTTCTCTAACTACTCTTTCTTTTCCTTATTCTTTACCGCAGGTGGTTCAGAGGGTGGTCATCTAGCGGACTCTATCGGAGTTCAGACATTCATCCAAGGGTCATTCCTATCAAAGGGGTCCCTTAAACCGAGGACAGGTGACGCAGACGTGCGACAGGAGGTCCAAAATAACTTTTTGTAGACCGCACTCTATATTTTGAGCCTGTAAGGTGCCTTTTTCCTCAGCCTTCGACCCTTGGCATGTCAAATAGCTGGGGTTGTGGCATTTTTATCTGTAAACATAACAATTGGCATATCACTCAGGTCCCAATAAACATACCCCGCATCCAGTATTCACTTTTTTCTGTTTTCTCTAGAACTGAATTTTGTCCTTTTGGTTGTTTCACACACCTCGGCATAACTTGCCAGGGGCTCGGGATGGGAACATATGAGTTGCCAACAAATCTGAACAGCTCTATAGCGTACTTCGGCCTCATGAGTTTGGCCTTATATACATCAGCTCCAAATCATGTCTTGGGTCAATAGTTGGGTTACCCGGCTCCTGTGCTTACTACCTTACGTTCGGCTCTATCGACTAAGGTAGTAAAGGGATAACTACTGTGATAGTGCTTCCGGTTCATCTGGTCAAGCACCTCAGTAGAGAAAGCCGAAAACTGACTGTCATGATGCGGCGAGAGCTGGTCAACCACTCAATGACTTATCAGGATCTGTCGTGATTCCCTCCGTGTTATACGAAGGACCTTTTTCTTCAGGTCACATATGCAACACACCACACTGGAATACGCCACGTGCATACCAGGGGCTATATCGTAGACCCACCATAAAACTCTTATGGCTAAGTGAAAGTGTTAACACCCTATAGTCCGATTGCCTAGTTCGTTGCATTGACACCTCCTTAATGGACCAAGACGTTGGGTCAAGAGTAATCAAATGCTTTTCCGAACACCCCGTATTTTTCACGAGGGGGCTGAAGCCGACGACTGGAAATCTTTCAGATTATACGAAAACGGCCGCACGGGAGGAATAAAAAGTTTTTAGGCGCAACTAAAAAGAAACTAACCTTATTACAATATTGTCTTTTACAACTTCCATACAATTCACTCGAATATTACATCTTTCGAGCATTGACCCTCTATTAAGCTTGCACCCTCTAGGACATCCTCGAAATAGTGCTCTGGCGCGTGATGATCCTTGCCCTTGGGTAGATTCTTCGCCGCAATATCGGTGGCCTTCATCTTCCCCCAATATGTCTTGACATGGGCAAAGGCCATCCGTGCACCTTCAATGGATGTTGATCGCTTCACGCACCGCGTTAGCAAGTCGCTGCACCAAACCAAAATAACTGTCCGGAACTGGTCGGTTGGCCACAGCCGGACCACGATGTCCTTCATGGCAGCACCAGACAGCCTGTGAAGCTCAGCCCATTGGGTCATCTGTTCGTTTAACAATAGCGAGCGCTTCGACGCATCGAATTGTGACCAGAAAAGCTTCTCCATTGCATATCCTTCTTGCGCTTGGTAAAACTGCACCGCATCGGCAGCACTCTTCGGCAAGTCCAATAACGCGTTTGGAGAACTCCACACTTGGTTAAGCGGGGTATAATTCGTATCGCCAAACTTAGTTCATAATAAAAAGGGCTTACCAGCCACGATCTCCCCAGCTTGTCGGATCTCCTCCCGAGCCGCTCTAGACTCGGATCGCACTTCTTTTTCCTCTCGTAAGGCCTTATCAAGATCAGCCGCTTTTTCTTTATTATCCTTCTCGAGGAATTCACAGCGGCTAGTGGCACCCTCTAGCTCACGCATCATCATGGATATTTTCTCCACGTCTTGACGCCGAGCAGCCTATTCGGACTTCAATTCGGCCGAGGCCTTTTCAGCAGCCGCATTACAAAACCGGGCATGCTCCTTGGCCCAGAATAGCTCCGCTTGAAGAATTTCAACCGCGGCAGCACCATCTGCAGTTATGCATCTTTCAGCATACACTCCTTCACGTCCCGCTTATATTATAAGCAAGTGTATATAATAAAACCCCCAAATACATACTTTGCGACTCATCAAGACGCTTGTTGATAAGCACAATGTCGTCACCCGGCATATCAAGCTTCCGTTCAAGCTCGGCGACTTTTGTAGTCCGGGCAGTTACCGAGGGGGAAATTGCTTGTGTTCCAATTTAATCACGTTATTCCCTGAGCATATCTCTTTTTCATCCTCTGATCGCCTCCCTTAGGAAGCCAATCTGAGTCTCAGGGGCTACTACCTATATATAGGTGCATTTTGCGAATAAAGCACAGTTGAAAATATTACATCACAAACCTCGAAGCCTCTTAGTAGGCTCGCGAAGGCTTCATGCAATCCACTCTTCGTGGACAGAACCCTCTCAACAACCGTACCCATCAAGGTACGGTGTTCCTCCGAGACGGACGCTTGTCGCAGCATGTTCGTCAATGTATCCGGCGCTTCCGGATCTTCGGAAGCCGCCGTTGGAGCATGGCCTGCCTTTGAAGGAAATCATTTTCTCATCCCTGCAATCATCTCCGGCTGTAAACCAGATAGGACATGGCCTTCATTGTTGGCCCCCGAAACCCCTGCGACTGAGGTATCACCTCTGGGTAATGTCTTCTTCATCCCCTGCACTCCTTGCTGATCGGGAGAGACCCTCCGGGACGACACTCACAGTCGTCCGCCTTATTGGGCGAGGAAGTTGGCGGAGGCGTTTCGCTCTCCATCATCTCCGGAAGAAGGTCCCCCGAGGAGGAGGATTGTTGAAGAGAACGGTGCGCCGGACTGCAAAATATGCATCCCCAATGTTACTTTGGTAGCGGGAAAGGAACGGTATATGTTTAAAACTCCCTTGTTCAATTTACGATTGGGCTAGAGGTTTATCCTCATTATGGAACTGTGCGACAACGTCGTCTTCCAAGCTCGAGCCGCCCGATGATGGCATCTTGCCTCGTTTGGGAGCCTTTTCCTCCCAATCTTCGGAGGCTGCCCTTTTCTTACCTTGGGGAGAATATACCTTGACTTCTGCCTCACTTTTGTCTTCGGATGATGGAAATTTTGATTCCCCCGGACGCTGCGCCTGGTATACCTTCAGGGTGGAAACCGCTTTGTGTCTCCCCACTTTTCGCTTTGTCCTCCTTTACAGGCATCTGGAATGGTGCCGGGGCCAGCATCCTTGTTAGTACGGAATCTACTGAGTGTTCGGGGAGGGGGGCCGAACACCTGATTCGCTCCGCTTTCTTTATCCAGCCCTGGGAAAAGGCAGTTCTGCTTTGTAACATATTGCAGCGTACTCAATTACAAAGTATTCGGGAGATAAGCACTTATCGGGGTGTCCGGATGGTTGCAGTCGAGGCCGATGTCCTCGGTGGTGTCTGGCCAGTGTTTCCGTTTCCCGAAGAACAACTTCCACATTCCTTCGTGCGTCGTGCCGAAGAAGTGCTGAAGTGTCCGTCATCCTTCCGGATTAAACTCCCACATACGGAGAGGCCGTCGCTGGCATGGCAGTATCCGGTGAACTAGCATTACTTGGACCACATTGTAAGATCGATGTCCTTCTCAAGGAGGCTTCGGATGCGGCTCTGAAGAATCCGCACTTCATCAATTGATCCCCAGTCTAGCCCCTTATTAATCCACGACGGAAGCTGAGTCGAAGGGGTAGATTGAAACGCAGGCGCGGCGGCCCACTTGGAACCACGGGGCTCGGTGATGTAGAACCACTCCCATTGCCATAAATTTGAAGATTCTGTAAAGGATCCTTTATGCCAAGGAGCATTAGTAAGCTTGCTCACTGTGGCACCACCACACTCCGCCTGTCTCCCCTCGATCACCTGCGGCTTCACATTGAAGGTCTTGAGCCATAAGCCTAAGTGTGGGGGGATTCGGAGGAAGGCTTTGCATGTGACGATAAATGCCGATATGAGAATGAAGGAGTTCGGGGCTAGATCGTGGAAATCTAGCCCATAGTAGAACATGAGCCCACAAACAAAGGGACTGAGAGAAAACCCTAAACCTCGGAGGAAGTGGGAGAAAAACACAACCCTCTCGCTAGATCTAGGGGTGGGAATAACCTGCCCTTCAGTAGGGAGCCGGTGGGGGATTTCCATGGTCAGATATCTTGCTGCTCGGAGCTTCGCGATATCCTCCTCTGTGACAGAAGAGGCCACCCACCGACCTTGAAGGCTGGAACCGGACATGATCGAGGTTCGTGGTAATTGAAACCCAGGTGTTGGAGCTTGAGGTGGGAAAGGCTGAAGAAGGAGCAAGAGCAGAGGAGAAGGGCGGATCTGTACCCCTCTATAAAGGCTGTGAATATCAAAATGCCTCCTCTCGGGCCTTAAAGCTTGCCTATTCCCAAGGAATCATACCAAAGAGACGGTTGGGTTACCCACGTCCGTGTTGATAAGAATCCCGTAATAAGGGGACACGATCTCTGCTTTGACAAGACGTGCCAATGAAAACTACGCCTCGAAACAAGGAACGACAGGACAAGGAACGGTTTGAAATAATGAATCTCGCAGACGTGATGTCGCATTACGAAAATTTGTCAGCGGATTGGACTCGTGAAATATTATATTCTCTATGGCTGTGCGTGTGTGGTATTTATGTTGCAGATCCAAACATGTCTCCCGTCCGGAGACTATCTTGGAGTTCGGAAAGGGGAACCCGCCTTGCAATGCCGAAGACGATCTGCGCGCTGGACACCTCGTCATTGAAGCCTGGTTCCGGGGCTACTGAGGGAGTCATGGACTAAGGGGTCCTCGGGTGTCCGGCCTGTTAGCCATGGGTCGGACTGATGGGCTGTGAAGATACGAAGATCGAAGACTCCACCCGTGTCCGGATGGGACTCTCCTTGGCGTGGAAGGCAAGATTGGTGATCGAATATGTATATTCCCTTCTCTGTAACAGACTTGATGTAACCCTAGATCCCTCTGGTGTCTATATAAACCGGAGGGATAGGTCTATAGGACCGAATACTCATTACCATATTCATACATGCTAGACTTCTAGGGTTTAGCCATTACGATCTCGTGGTAGATCAACTCTTGTAATACTCATATCCATCAAGATCAATCAAGCAGGAAGTAGGGTATTACCTCCATAGAGAGGGCCCGAACCTGGGTAAACATTGTGTCCCCTGCCTCCTGTTACCATCAACCTTAGACGCACAGTTCGGGACCCCCTCCCCGAGATCCGCTGGTTTTGACACCGACAATTGGTGGGTAGCAATATGAACATCACCGCCCATAACTCCTTTGTGTTCTACTCGTGCATATCATCTACGCATATACCTGGCTCATGATGCCACTGTTGGGGAACGTTGCATGGAAAACAAAAAAATTTCTATGCACACGCAAGATCTATCCATGGAGATGCATAGCTACGAGAGTGGGGGAGCATCTACATACCCTTGTAGATCGCTAAGCGGAAGCGTTTACCAACACAGTTGATGCAGTCGTACACCTTCACGATCCGTCCCGATCAAGTACCCAACACATGGCACCTCCGTGTTCAGCACACGTTCATATCGATGACATCCTCGCCTTCTCGATCCAGCATGGGAGGCAAAGTAGTAGATGAGTTCCGGCTGCACGACGGTGTGGTGATGGTGGTGGTGAAACTATTCCGCAGGGCTTAGCCAAGCACAACGGACTTGGACGGAGGAGGAATAGATGGAGAGGGGGCGCCGCCCACGAGAATCGTGGTATGTGCTGCCCCCTCCTCTCCTCTCATATATATATATATATATATATATATATATATATATATATATATATATATATATATATATATATATATATATATATATATATATATATATATATATATATATAGGTGGAGGGGGGAGAGGAGGCAGCCCTAGGCCCGCCCCCTTTCCTTTGGCGCGCGGGCAGGGGAGGTGGAGCGCGCCCAGCCCTCTTGTGGGCTGGTGCGCCTCCTTCCTTGGCCCATGAGGCCCACCCAGTAGGTATAACCTACCAGTAGCCTCCTTGATCCCCTTCCGGCACTCCGATGCATTCCGAAACCTGAATACCTTCATCCTATATATCAATCTTTACTTCTGGACCATTCTACAGCTCCTCGTCATGTACGTGATCTCATATGGGACTCCGGACAACATTCGATCACCAACATACATAACTCATATAGTACTATATCGTCAACGAACATTAAGCGTGCGGACCTGAAATGACCGAGACGCTTCCCTGGTCAATAACCAATGGCGAAACCTGGATGACCATATTGGTTCCTACATATTCTACGAAGATCTTTATCGGTCGAACCTTTATGACAACATACGTAGTTCCCTTTGTCCGTCGGTACGTTACTTGCCCAAGATTCGATCGTCGGTATCTCCATACCTAGTTCAATCTTGTTATCGGCAAGTCTCTTTAGTCGTTATGTAATACATCATCTTGTAACTAACTCCTTAGTCACTTTGCTTGCAAGCTTCTTGTGATGCTGTATTATTGAGAGGGCCCACGGATACCTCTCCGTCATACGGAGTGCCAAATCTCAATCTCGATTCATGAAAACTCAACAAACACCTTTGGAGATACCTGTAGAGCACCTTTATGATCACCCAGTTATGAAGTGACGTTTACTAGCACACAAGGTAACTCCTTCGAAATACTTAAGAAAGCTCTTATCACTGCTGTACTTCCGCTTGCGGCTTTCTATCTGCTGCTGCTTGCCTTCAAGTATGGTGGCCTTGTCTACCAGCTCCTGGTAGTTGTTGAAGGTGGCCACAATAAGCTGCATGCTCAGTTCATCATTGAGTCCCTCAAGGAACTTCTCCTGCTTTGCGGCATCTATGGCCACATCATCTGGGGCATAGCGAGCGAGCTTGCTGATTCATCCACGTCTTGTGCCACAAGACGGTTCCCTGGCGTAAGTTGCGGAACTCACGCTTCTTCGCACTCATGGCTCCACTGAGACATGAGCAGGCGGAAGGCTGCTGGAATTGATCCCATGTGATGGCACCAATGGGATAAGTGGCGTGTAGTTTTCCCACCAAGAAGCTGCAGGTCCATCAAGTTGATCTTGTGCAAAGCGCACCTTCTCAGCATCGGTGCATCCGCGGTGATTAGCTCTCTTCCGACTTTGCGGAGCCAATCATCACCACAATCGGCCCGGTGCTACTAGAGAACATGGCGGATTCAGCCTCAGGAATCGAGTCAAGTTGTCCACAGGGGGTGGTGGCGGTGGATTGTTGGCGTTGTTGTTCTGATTCTGAATAAGTAGCTGCATCAGTGCATTCTGCTGCTGGAGCAGCTGGGTGAGCTCCGGCGGAAAACCAGTGTCACGTCTCGGAGGCATCTGGTGTTTTGGAGTGGATGAGAAAATTAGAATAGAACAATGGTCTATGAGAAATAACACTACCCATATGAATGCACAATCATAACACACCAATCATTTATTCATTCCACTCAAACATGGTTCAAACTCGATTACAAAAGCTCATGATTAATCGAAGGAAAAAATATCGGCCTAACTGATCGACGAAAAAGGAAAAATAACATGGTGGTCAACTAAAAAGTCTTCATCAATAATCCTTGCGTCCTCTGTTGTGGCGCCTCCTCTTGTGGCTTCCTTCAGTGGAACTCCCTCCATAGTCCTGATCATTACTCACGAGGGGTCCTTCATCTCCACTCGGAAAAAGGTCCTCTCCCAAGTCCATCTTTTCCTCTATCGCGGCAAGCTTCATCTTCAGATCGTCGACTGTCTCCATGAAGTCCGCGACTTCTTCCTCATGGTTAAGGAAGTCTGCGCGTGCCTTCTCCTCCAGTTCCAGTTCGCGGAACAAAAGCTTCCGGTGTGTCTTCGAGTTACGGCGAGTCTGAATCTCCCGTTTCCTGAGAAGACTCTCCAAGTCCTGGATGTAAGAGAGAGTGGAGTCGTCATCAACGGTACGGATGATATCTCCGTTCCTCGCTCTGCGAGAAACCATGGCGATGTCTGAGGGATCGAGCTCGGCCCTGTACTCCTCTCGGAGATGTCCAAGTGCTCGATAGATCGCCACGTCCCTTCCGATGATCCAGTTGAACTCGGTGAACTCAAAGTCAATAGGCTCGTGTGACCTCAGAAGGTTCTCCCAGGATATGCACTTCAATCTCATGGCGGGTATCCGTCGGAAGTGCATTAGTTGGCTTCCGGTGATCGAGGGTAGAGCAATCTTCAGCTTCTTCACCATCTGGACCAGCTTCTCGCCAAGGGCATTGTCTCATCGGGCTGGCAAAACTCCGTAGCAAACTGGGGTGAACTCGACGCCATCTAGAATGTTGAAAATCGGAGAGGAGTTAGAAATGAGCAGAGGAGAATTACGGAATGATAAGGATAAAAGTAAATGGTCTCTTCCTATGGCTTTCCGATCCTAGGGGTTACGATCCTACGGTCAGCGTGTGCTCTGATACCATCTCTGTAGCGACCTGACCCAAAATCGGTCAAATCTACGTATGCATACCATCCCAAGATCATTTGGTACTCACAAGACATCGATAAAGTAATCAAAGTTCAATCACACCTGAATATTATTACACGTTTCTCATATAGAGTCTTTATTACAAGGGAATAAATTCGCTCAAGGCCAACTCATGAGAAATAAACTACTAATGTTGCGGAAGGCGTCGAAGATAAAGCGAGTCCATCCGACTCCAAAGGGCAATCGCCAAGCGCGGAGCGTAGCCTCACTCCCGATCGAATATACCGCAACATAAGGCGTTGCAGCCATGTAGGTCAGCTTTTGAATAAGCTGGCAAGTCATGAAGAATAACAATAATAAAGTTACTAACACTATATGCATTTTGGCTGTGGAGCTCTAAGTTTCATCATTTTGCTAAAAGCAAATTTTTCCCTACTACAAGTGGACTTGCTTGCAAATTACTACAATTGTTGGTAGTTATTGAGATGGTTCCGCCAACCAATATCTCATTCCCAAGTTATTAAGTCATAAACCCTCAAATTTATTTATTAGTTTTAGTGTTGAGAATTCGAATACTTCCAAGTTCCAGAGGCTCAAATTGTCCGTAATCGGGACACGGCTAATCGATTAGATCTTTAACTCTGCAGAGGTTTGCGACTTTCCCGCAAGAATCATTCCTCCTTTTAAGTCTTCGCACTTCATGGTGTTTGAAGACGGACTAATGAAACAGGTCTTCCAAAGAGTTATTACAGCTACTGCGGTACCCATCCAATCCTACCGTTCTTCTACATCTCGTAGTACCATCCAGCCAGCGTCACTACTAGGGTCAACCCAGCCTGAGCCCATAATGGCTTGCGGCTGCACAGTAAGCTTCCGGTCATGGGGCATCCATCCTTCTCTTCGTGGCTGGGTGAAGCTTTCGCAAGATGTCATGGCACTTCTCCATGCATCCCGCCAACCACTGGTTCTCCAGGTGCCCGCCAACCGCCCTCCACCCAAGAGTGATTTTCAAGTCCATCTTGATTCTTGTAGTTCATGGGGTTGTCATCATCATTGACTCTCACATCTTGCTTATGAATTTCACTCAACCCAAAACCCGTCTACGAGCATAGCAAAGTAACTACTTCGTCCCGGGGTCATGGTAACAAGGGAATTGGTTCATCCTACCACATGATACTACTCAAGATTAATAACTTCAAAATTTCAACTACTGCATGCATGGTGGGGTGGTGACAACTCTAATGCACAAAAACATGGGTATAGAAAATAACATGATCAAAACTTGCCTTGCTGATGATCCTCGTAAGCTAAAGATTCGTAGTAGCAAGCTTCGCACTCCGGAAACTCTACCGAGACAAACAAATCACAATAAGCATATAGCAATGGGATCACATAACACAATAGCATAACCAGTAACACACAAAACCAACAAAGCAAAACCAAAAGGGAAAACTCAAAGAAAACCAACTCAAAGTTTTTCCTACTTCAAACAATAACTAAAAGTAGTTTTATATAATAAAAATTTCCCTAACATAACTTAATCATGGTTTTAGGTTAACTTAACAGAAAAGGATGCACTAAGCAACTAGGAGCAAAAAGAATTAATTTAAAAGCTATTATAAAACTCCTTTTAGGCCTAATCCAATTTCTATTAAGAAAATTAAAACAAAACTCTTATTTATTATAAATAAAAGTTCATCCATTAAAGTGACAGAAACTATCCTAGAATAATCAATTACATGTTAAAAATAAATTTATTTACTATTTAAAATAATAGGAAAACAGTAGCTAGTCAATTAATTAGGATTAACAAGATTCTGCTTAAAACTATTTATTTATTAATCCTAAAATACCCAAGTGAATTTTTATGGTTTGGCAATGCCAAAATAAAGTTGGGACAAAAGAATCATCCAAAATAATTTTTTTAACTCAAGTTATAGCAGATTTACTATTCTGGCTAAAACTAAAATAAAGTAATTTTAATTAATTTTAACATAGCTATATATATATTCTACAGAAACTACATAAAATTTGCAAACCAACAAAAAAGAATCACCTAAAAATATTAAACAGAATAAAAGATATGAATTTTTCAAACAGAAACTATTCTGTTAAAACAGAAAATGAAATTAAAAGAAAAAAACCTAATGGGCCTAAACTACGACCTTTGTCGTCAAATAACCTAAACGGGCCTAGGGTTAAACTAAAACGGGCCGGGCTAATAAAAATAAACCCTAATGAAAATAAATCGTGAACTAAACCATGGTCCGTTTATTTTAAAGAGACCCCTTGGGGTGATCTAATCTAGACCGTTGGTGGCGATCGGACGGGAGGGGGCTTGGTGACTTACGGCGTCCCGACGGCGGCGGCGGCGGCGGCGATGAGTCTTGGTGAGGGCTTCGGTCGCCGGGAGGTCGGGAGTAGCCGAGCGAGTGCGGACGAGGTCGGGAGGCGATGGTGGAGTCGGTGGGGTCGGGAGTGGCTAGGGCGGCGACGGCACGAGGCGGGCGGGAGCTTGGCCCGTGAGCTCGAGCAGAGAGGGAGGGGTCCGCGAGGCTAGGGGGGAATGGGGTGCAGAGGCCCGGCTTAAATAGGCTGGGGCCTCGTCTTGCTTCGGGGCGATCGGGCGGATCGGGATCCCGGATCCTTCGATCCGCGATCTGCGGCGGCGACGGCGTGGGGCGGGGGTTGATGAAGGGGCGGGTCCCTGCTGTCGGAGAGAGAGAGAGGGCAGGCGGGCGACCGGCGCCAAGGGTTTCGGCGAGGGCGAGTGAGGCCGGGGCTGGGTCGGCTCGGCTGGCTGTGGGCATTGGCTGGGTTAAATTTGCGGGGGGGGTTCAGGCTGGCTGGGCGAGGGGGCTGGCTGGGCGCTGGGGGTTTCTAATTTTTTGAATTTATTTTTTATTAAAACAAAACAGAAATAAAACAATAACTATAAATATTTTATATAGGGTATATATATACCAAAATGATCAAGGAATATTCCTTTCATTTGAACATTTTCCAAAGGCAAAATCCAAACTTTATAAAAATCCATTTTTTTCAAATTCAAATAAAATTCAGATTTGAATCCAAATCTTTTGGCAATGTTTTCCTCTGATATTTTTGGAGTGTCATGTTTACTCCTCTCATACTTTTGATCAAGTATTTATCAGCTTAGTTTTTGAAATGTTTCCCACTTGCCAAAGTTTGAATTCAAATTCAAAACTCAAACTCAAACTTCAAATGGCATTCAAATCAAACAGATGCATAGGATGCTTAGCTATATTTGTAAAACATTCCAAATAGGAAATTTGGGATGTTACAAACCTACCACCTTAAGATGAATCTCGCCCTCGAGATTCGGGTTGGCTAGCAAATAGGTGCGGGTGGTCTCAAGAAGGTCTTCTTGGCGGCCCTGTGTGGCTTCTTCCTCGGTGTGGTGACTCCACAAGACCTTGCAAAATTTGATGACCTTGCTGCGGGTGACTCTGCTTGCAGTCTCGAGAATTCGGACGGGTTTCTCCTTGTAGGTCGATCGCTGTCAAGCTGTATGGCCTCTAGGGGCCTTGTGTATCTCAACGGAACATCGGCCATGTCGGCATGACACTTCTTCACCGAGAAACATGGAAGACATCATGAACTCCGGACAATCCTTCCGCAATTCCAACTTGTAAGCAACTTCTCCACGACGCTCGAGGATTTTGTAGGGCCAATGAATCGGGTGCTAACTTTCCTTGACACCAAACCTCTTGATTCCACGAAGTGAGACACACGAAGATATGCTCGGTCTCCCGCTTCGTAAGTCACTTCCTTGCGCTTACTGTCGGCATAACTCTTCTGTCTCGACTGTGCTATCTTGAGCCTGTCTCGAATCAGCTTGACTTTCTCTTCGGAATCCTTGATAAGGTCGGAACCAAAAAATGATCGATCTCCAACATTATCCCACAGCAATGGTGTTCTGCACCTCCTTCCGTATAGAGCTTCGAAAGGGGCCATCTTCAAACTGGATTGATAACTGTTGTTGTACGAGAACTCTGCGTATGGAAAATTATCATCCCAGCTAGACCCATAGTCTAGCACACAAGCTCTCAACATGTCCTCCAGAATCTGGTTGACTCTCTCGGTCTGCTCATCCGTCTGCGGATGAAAAGCTGTCATCAATTCCAGCCTCGCACTCCAAAGTTTCATGCAATCGCTTCCAAAACTTTGAGGTAAACTGCGTTCCTCTATCCGACACGATTTTCCTCGAACTCCATGCGGACATACGATCCTGGTCATGTATATCTTGGCCAACTTAGCACTGGTATAGGTAGTCTTCACGGAATGAAGTGAGCTACCTTGGTCAAACGATCAACCACTACCCAGATAGAATCATAACCTGAACGGGTCCGGTAATCCGTGATGAAATCCATTCCAAGTTTCTCCCATTTCCAATCGAATCGCAAAGGTTGGAGTAACCCTGCTGGCTTCGATGTTCGCCTTTACACGTTGACAAACATCGACATCGCTACGCACTCGCAATATCCTTCTTCATACCATCCACCGTAAACTTTCCTTCAAATCCGTGTACATCTTGGTGTTGCCGGGTGAATCGAGTACGGTGAATCATGAGCCTCCTGAAGAATTAGCTTCCTGAGTTCGGGATCATTGGGCACATAAATACGATCCTCGAACCATATAGTCCCGTGTTCATCCTTACGGAATCCTTTAGCTTTTCCTTCATCCATCTTTTGCTTTATCTCATCAATTTCCTTGTCCGACTTCCGGCTTCACGAATCCTTTCGCCAAAGTGGACTGAACTTCCAGAGTTGCAACAAATCCTCTCGAACTATCTCCATCGGAGATCTCGAGGTCATCGACTAACTCTGGGGTAATCCTCCTGCTGTAAGAGTATTCACATAACTCTTACGGCTCAAAGCATCTGCTACAACATTAGCTTTACCGGGTGGTAATGCAATCTCATGTCATAGTCCTTTATCAACTCTAGCCATCTCCTCCGCTCGAGGTTCAATTCCTTCTGCGTGAAAATATATTTCAAGCTCTTGTGATCTGTAAACATCGCAACGGTTTCCGGCGAGGAAATGTCTCCTGTGTTTTGAGTGCATGCACTACGGCTGCTAACTCCAAATCATGTGTGGCATAATTCATCTCATGAGGTCGTAGCTGTGTGGAGGCATAAGCTACAACTTTACCTTCCTGCATTAGTACTCCTCCAAGTCCTTGACGAGAAGCGTCACAATAAACCTGGTATTCCTTGTGTATGTCCGGCAAAATCAATACTGGGGCTGTAACCAAACGTTTCTTCAATTCCTGAAAACTGGCTTCACATTCCTCGGTCCAAACATACTTGGCCTCCTTCTTCAACAGCTCAGTCATGGGCTTGGCAATCTTCGAGAAGTTCTCAATAAACCTCCGATAATATCCTCGCGAGTCCGAGAAAATCATGGATCTCCTTGATCGAGGTGGGTGATCGCAAATCGGTGATGATTCAACCTTGGTGGGATCAACTGCTATTCCTTCTCCTGAAATAACATGTCCGAGGAATCCAACTTCCTTCAAGCAAAATTCACATTTGCTGAACTTGGCGCATAACCGATGTTCTCAAGTTTCTCCGAACTGCACGCAAATGTTCCTTATGCTCTTCCTCGCTCTTGGAGAAAATCAATATATCATCGATGAACACCACGACAAACTTGTCCAGATATTCCATAAACACCTTGTTCATCAAATTCATGAAGTACACAGAGCATTAGTCAATCCAAATGACATGACGGTATACTCATATAAACCATACCGGTAGTGAATGCTGTTTTGGGTATATCCTTTTCACGAATCTTCAATCGATGATACCTCGATCAAGATCGATCTTAGAGAATACCTTGGCTCCAACTAGCTGATCAAACAGATCATTAATCATCGGCAGAGGGTACTTGTTCTTGATGGTTACTTGCTCAATGCACGATAATCCACAACCATCCTCAAGCTTCCATCCTTCTTCTCTACCAAAAGAACTGGGCTCCCCAAGGTGATGAGCTTGGACGAATATATCCTTTCTCCAATAACTCATTAATTTGATCCTTGATCTCTTTCAACTCATTCGGTGGCATCCGATAAGGTCTCTTGGATATTGGGGCTGTGTCGGCAATAGCTCGATCAGAAATTCAATGTCCCCGTCAGTGGCATTCTCGTAATTCCTCCGGAAATACATCGGGAAAATCTTGCACCATCGGCACTTCCTCTGAACAACTCCCGTGAGGGAATTCACCGATTCTTCATCCGGTTGTGCTCGGCTACATACTTGATCCTCTTACGCTCCGGTGGTGAGCAGAATAGACTTCTTGGGCACGATCTATGTTCCCTTCAGATTGGTCAACTAATCCATGCCTAGGATTACATCCAAGGTCTGGGTTTCCAACACTATGAGGTCTCAAGGGAAATTTATGGTTCCCGATGTTGAGGGTTGCATGACAGCCTAGGCCTGCCATCATCTCTCCTCCTGCGAATCGACGGAGGGGCTTCTAAGGGTTTTAGTGGGCAACCCGTACTTTTCCACAACTACCCTTGATATGAATGAATGCGCTGCACCGTAATCAAAGAGTACCAAAACTGAACGTGAATTCAATAAAACTTACCAACCACGTTGTTCGGCTGATCATAGACGCCCTCCACGCCGATGTGGTTCACCGAGCACGAGGGAACGGATTGGGCTTCTTATTTGAGCCTCCATTGCCATTTCCATTCCTCTCGCTTGGCCTCCGGCAGTCGGTGGCGAGTGCCCTGTCTTCCGCACTTGAAGCAGGTGATGTGGCTCAGATCCTTCGAGCCGGGCAGAACGGTGCTGATTGCCATTACCATTTCCATTGCCATTGCCATGGCCTGACTTGTTGTCCTGGCTGCGTTGTTCCCATTTCCTCCATGGTTATGACCTCCATGGTTATGATGGGTGTGCCCTCCCGAGTATGGTGCATAACGGGCTTCGCTGAGCTCCCGAGTTGTGCTTCCCCTGGCTGTACTTCCGCTATGCGGCTTTCTATCCGCTGCTGCTTGCCTTCAAGTATGGTGGCCTTGTCTACCAGCTCTCGGTAGTTGTTGAAGGTGGCCACAATAAGCTGCATGCTCAGTTCATCATTGAGTCCCTCAAGGAACTTCTCACCTTTATGCATCTATGGCCACATCATCCGGGGCATAGCGAGCGAGCTTGCTGAATTCATCCACGCATCGTGCCACAAGACGGTTCCTCGGCGTAAGTTGCGGAACTCACGCTTCGCCGCACTCATGGCTCCAGTGAGACATGAGCAGGCGGAAGGCCTGCTGGAATTGATCCCATGTGATGGCACCAATGGGATAAGTGGCGTGTAGTTTTCCCACCAAGAAGCTGCAGGTCCATCAAGTTGATGCGCTTGCAAAGCGCACCTTCTCAAAGATCGGTCATGCGCCCCGACGCGGCTATATCTCCCACGTGTCGAGGCACGACTTAGAGGCATAACCGCATTGAAAGCAATGTCGCAAGTGAGGTAATCTTCACACAACCCATGTAATAATTAAGGAAAGATACATAGTTGGCTTACGATCGCCACTTCACACAAGACATAAATAAACATCCATCATTCAGAGTACACTCAAGGTCCGACTACGGAACCAAAATAAAGAAGATACCCCAAATGCTACACAGATCCTCGAATCGCCCCAACTGGGCACCACTACTCGATCATCTGGAAAAGACACATAGTAACGACCACGCCTCGTCGAACTCCCACTTGAGCTCGGTGGAATCACCAGACCGCCTCATCGGAACCTCGCAACTGTTTTGAAGTATCGTGAGTCACGGGGACTCAGCAATCTCACACCCGCGAGATCAAGACTATTTAAGCTAATAGGAAGGATAGAGTAGTAAAGTGGAGCTGCAGCAAGCGACTCAGCATATATGGTGGCTACTTCGCAAAAGAGAGCGAGGAGAGAAGCAAAGCACGGTCGTGAAACTAGTAGCGATCAAGAAGTGATCCTGAACTACTTACGCCGACATAACTCCAACATCGTGTTCACTTCCCGGACTCCGAGAAGAGACCATCACGGTTACACACGCGTTGATGTGTATTTTATTTGAGGTCAACTTTGGGTTTTCTACAACCGACATTAACAAATTCCCATCTGCCTCATAACCGCGGGCACGGCTTTGAAAGATATCACCTGCAGGGTGTCCCAACTTAGCCCAATATAAGCTCTCACGGTCAACGAAGGATTATTCCTTCTACCGGAAGACCCGATCAATCTCGAATCCCGGACTACAAGACATTTCGACAGAATAAAACAAGACCAGCAAAGCCACCCGAATGTGCCGACAAACCCGATAGGAGCTGCACATATCTCGTTTCAGGGCACACCGGATGGGCAAGACGTCGGGTTGGCATAAACCTGGATTGCCGTGGGGCGCCGGACATTGCCCAGGTTGGACCAGCAATCGAAGGAGAACGGCCCGGGGTTAAAATAAAGATGACCCTCGGCTCGCGAAAACCCGGGGAAAAGGCTTAGGTGGCAAATGGTAAAACCAATGTTGGGCCTTCTTTGGAGGAGTCTTATTCAAAGCGAACTGTCAAGGGGTCCCATAAATCACCCAACCGTAAGGAACGCGAAATCAAGGAACATAACACCGGTATGACGGAAACTAGGGTGGCAAGAGTGGAACAAAACACCAGGCATAAGGCCGAGCCTTCCACCCTTTACCAAGTATATAGATGTATTAATTAGCAGATAAATATTGTGATATCCCCAACAAGTAATCATGTTCCAAAGAGGAACAACATCTCCATGTTCCAACAAGGAACAAACTTCAGCTTCACCTGCAACTAGCAACGCTATAAGAGGGCTGAGCAAAGCGGTAACATAGCCAATCAACGGTTTGCTAGGAAAGGATGGTTAGGGGCTGACATGGCAATATGGGTGGCATGATATAGCAAGTGGTAGGCATCGCAGCATAGGCATAGCAACAAATAATTAAGCAACAAATAATTAAGCTACTGCACCCAAACGTAACAAGAAAGCACATGGCAGTGATCTACACATGATGCTCGACAAAAGATGAGCACTGAGATACGGCTAGTTCACAACATAACATGTTCAAACAAGCATGGCAAAAGTGCATTAATAATCAGGCTGGACATGGCAAAACAGTAACAGGTTGCAATGTTCATAGCATCAAAACTACATGCTACAGGAACTTAAAATAGCAAAACATGGCATGGCATGAATCTACTCAAAGCATATTTCAAAAGTCCCTTACTGACCATAAGCCAAAAAGGACTAGAAAATATAGTAACACTCATGCCAATATTGAAAGTCTCGTTAACAGATTCAGCAACTTGACATGTCAAAAACTGATAACGAGATGGCATGTTAACAAGCTCAATGCACTCACTAAAGAGCCTCAAATGATAAACTAAGCATACATACATCAAGAAGACATGACATAGGAGACATACATGGCAAGAACACTAACATATCATATATGGATCAACCACAACAAGCTAGGCAAAATTGAATAACACGTATACAATCTGCCAGGAATCATTTGGTAGCAAAAGTAGAGCTCGATTGACTCAAGCTATGGCATCCCATAATTGCAAACAAAGGCATGGATGGATAGAGCAAGTCATGCTTTACAAAACACCCTTACTGAAGTATCTCAAAATATGCATAGATCTCTCGGTATCATCAAGCAAACATGGCATCAAAAACAGCTAAAACAGGGCTGAAATCAGCAACATCAGGACACCTACTTTGCATGCTTGTGCTAGTCACCACATAGATCACAAAAATACATGGCATATACCACTGGAAAGATGACATGGCATTTTACAAAACACATGTAGGAATCAAATTCATAGGGTGCACATATTAATCATAGCAAAAATAACAAAAGTGCAACTCCTGATAAAAATCAGAAACTATCAGCACATAGCACTCTTCCAACAGCATTTCGGGCATCAATATGAGCTCAAATGAAAATGATGCAATGGAATGAAATGATCTACTCTTCGAGGCGAACATTTCGACATATTATACGCGAAAAATGGATCTACGGATGCGAAGATATAGCATGTTGAATATTGCACAAAATTACATGAGAATAAGGACTTAGAGAAAAAAGGGAGGGGAGAGAGTCAACGGGCTCGCGGCTCCCGAGGCCGGATCGGGCCCGACCGATCGGATCGGCGACGGCGGCTGCCGAGGTCGCCGGAGGGGAGGAGGCGCCGAGCGGGCGCCGAGGAGGGCGGGCTGGCGCTGCCGGGCGGCGGCGGGCGGGGGGCTGTGGCCTTGAGGAGCGGCGGCGGCGGCGCGGCGGGCGCGGAGGAGGAGGCGCGGTGCGGGTGGTGGGGCGGGCGGGCGGTGGGGCCCGGAGGGCGGGCGCTGGCTCAAGGGGCGGTCAAGGGGGCGGCGATGGGGCGCCCGGGTGGCGACGTGGCGCCCACGATTAGCCCGTGGCGGGCGTGACGCGTCTGCTCGCCGGAAGTGTCCGGCGCGCGAGGACGAAAAAATAGCTAGGGTTTCGGGATGATCCGGATTTGGGAGGTTTGCTTAAATAGGCATAGAGGAGCTAGGAGAGTCCAAATGAGGTGTAGGTTTCACCACACGATCGTGATCGAACGACGGAGAGCATGGAGGTGACTTAGATGGGTTATTGGGCTGTTTTGAAGGGGTGTTGGGCTGCAACTTAAAAGAGGCCTTTGCGAGAGTGCGGTTAACCGCTGGAGTACCAAACGAGCTCCAAATGACCAAACTTGACCGTGGTCTCCGGTGTTATGCCAAGGCCACTAGACAAACCTCGTCCATTTCGAGAAGGTTTAATACCGCACACGGAAAAACGTAGAAGGACCGCCGGGGAGATAGGAGTGCCGGATTGCAAAACGGACAACGGGAAAAATGCTCGAATCATGAGATTTAACACGTATGCAAATGCGATGCACATGATGACATAATATAAAATGCATGACACGGACAAAATGCAAAAGGAGAAAACCCAACCACGGAGGGAATATCATATATCAATGCCGAAAATGGCAAGAGTCGGAGTTACAAATATGGAAAGTTACTTCGGGTGTTACAACACTCCACCACTACAAGAGGATCTCGCCCCGAGATCTAGGCCTGAAAGAACTCCGGATACTCGAACGGAGGTGATCCTCGCGCCCCGTGTAGCTTCTCGGTCGGAATGGTGTGACCACTTCACTTTCAGGAATTTGATTGACTTGTTGCGAGTCTTGCGCCGGTTTCTTCAAGAATAGCAACGGGTGCTCATGATAAGAGAGATCTTCTTGAAGGTCAATCTCTTGAAGTTGATAGTGCGTTCAGAGTCTTGAAGCACTTGCGAAGCTGTGACACGTGAAACACATCGCACGCTTGCAAAGTTGGATGGAAGCTCAAGTGGGAGTTCGACGAGGAACGTGGTCGTTACTATGTGTCTTTTCCAGATGATCGAGAGTGGTGCCCGGTTGGGACGATTCGGGATCCGTAGCATTTGGGGTATCTTCTTTATTTTGGTTCCGTAGTCGGACCTTGAGTGTACTCTGAATGATGGATGTTTATTTATGTACTTTGTGTGAAGTGGCATCGTAAGCCAACTATGTATCTTTCCTTAATTATTACATGGGTTGTGTGAAGATTACCTCACTTGCGACATTGCTTTCAATGCGGTTATGCCTCTAAGTCGTGCCTCGACACGTGGGAGATATAGCCGCATCGGGGCGTTAAGTTGGTAATCGAGCCTTCCCGACTTAGAGCCCCTACTTGATTGTTTGTTGACGTTGTTGAGTCTAGAATGGAAAATGTTTTGAGTCTTAGGATTATATATATCGGAGAGTAGGATTCTTTTTACTTCCCGTCCCTTCGCCGCTCTGGTGAGGTATCCCGACGAGAGTTTTGACTCTTCTCTTCTCAAATTTCACTAAAATTTTTTTAGGATCACGTGGGTATCTTGGAATCGTTCCGATGGTTTTGTGACGAGAACATTGTTCTTGGTGCCTCGACATTTAGGGGTTGTGGCAGTGTCCCGGGAGTTGAGCTCCGAGATGTTGTCGCCACAATTTTATCGTTGCGTTCGAATATACGAGTTTTTGCCGACATCGAAATCTCTTTTGTGCAGTTGTTGGTGAGATAACCCCGATAGCCCGAAGATCGTGGCGAAAAGGGAGTATTGCCATGACTTGTACAACGGATGTTTTTCAAGGTCGAGGTACACGATTTCGAGGATTTCTTGGTTATGTGTTGACGGATGGATACATTTGGATCTAGGTATTGTTAGTTTGGGTGATATATTTTGTGTCCCTGTATCCCCAACACCAGATTGCATAACCAGAAAGTTTGGGAGTTTATAGGTGGGAATTCTAGTAGCTTACAGGATATTCTTTCCGGCTGATGTATGATTTGAGATTGGGGTTCAACGTCTCAGTGGTCCGCCCATTCACGGTCGATTTATAGTGGTCGTGAGACGCCTTAAAGAATCATTGGCTATGCTGATTCGGGACGCCTTGTTAGTCATTCGTGACGTCCGCTATACGTCAGGTCCGTGTGGGCCCCACCACTAACACTTTGGGCGTAAATTCTATCATGTGTTTGTTCCGGCTCATTCTAGAAGCCAACCTTTTGTTTTCAGTTGTGATATTAGAATTGTTCCTCAGACAGATGTTGTTTCCATATCCTTATCTAAGTAGCTTCTCACCTTAATGGATGTGTGATGATTAAATTTGGAATTCATTCGTTCATTCTTGTTCGAATGTTTATTGTGAAGACTATATGTTGCAATTTCTATCCGTTGATTCTACTTATCTATTTTGTCTATCAAAGGACTAACGGATGTCACCCTCTCCAGGATGGCTCCGCCAACGCGTCTGAATCCGGATCGCAATGATGGGGATCAGTCGAACCCTCCACCTCCACCTCCACCTCCGCCTCCAGAGGCCTGGCAAGCTATCATGGCAGCCACCAATGCCAATGCTCGATGATTTTGCAGCTCTTGCAAGAACGCATCAGGGCAAGGCAATCAAGGCAATCAAGGTCAAGGCAACAATCAGCCACACTTTGCCACTCTCGGTCGGTTTTCGCTAATCAGCCAAGTCTTTCGGGTTTACGTGTTGAGGCAACAGACGGCGATGATTGGTTAGTGGACATCTGCAAGCACTTTGGTGTAGCAATGTCGGACACGAGGACTTTGTCAAGTTTGCATCGCTTCAACTCAAGGATCAAGCTGCTGAGTGGTACCAGAATACAAAGATTCCAGAGGAGGTCGTGTCATTACAGGATGAGTTCCGCCGTGATTTCCGAGCTCATCACATTCAAAAGTGTTGTTGAGAGCAAGCGTGAGGAGTTCCGCAATCTCAAGCAAGGCACCATGTCTGTCTATCAATACAATATCCAGTTCGAAGCTCGCTTGCTTTGCTAAGCAAGACGACTCGATGAAAGGAGTATGATCTACCAATTCAGAGGTGGTCCGAGAGAAGATCTGCAATTACCTCTTGTGCTGTTTGAGCCAGATAAGTATGATGATTTCTACAACATGGCTCAAGCAAGAAGCTGCCCAGCTCAAATGTGAGGCCTCTAAGAAGAGAATCAGGATGCAGTTCAGTCCTCTTCGTCCTCTCAAGTGGCAGCTAGCAGCAGAAGTTTTACCCCCCCTCCTCCGTTCCGTCGGCCTTACCAAATAGAAGAACTCAGGTGGCCGTGGATCTTCCCACCCACCCAACCCAAGCTATCGTAACAAGTCTAATTCTCAAGCTCCAAGGTCAAGTGCTCCTTACCACCGTCCGCTCTCGAGGTCACTTGCAACAAGTGTCAAGATAAGGGTCACTATGCGAACAAGTGCTTCAACCAGAGGCGCCTTCCGCCTCCTCCTCCTGTGAAATCTTCCAGCAATGCAGTGGTCAAGCATAATCCCAAGTCTGCAAGGGTGAACATGATGAATGCAGCTCAAGCGGAGGAATCTTCTGATGTGATCATGGGTAATCTTTCAGTTAATGATATTCCTGCAAAAGTCTTATTTGATACTGGTGCATCTATTTCTTTCATATCAAGACCTTTTGCATCCATGAATAATTTGCATACTGTTGATCTGCCTAAGCCGATAGCGGTTTCCTCTCCGGTTTGTTCATGAATACAAAATGATGGCCCCGGATGTTTCTATCAAGATGGAGATTACAGATTTTCGCTAAACCAATGGTTCTTGGTGACTCGGATATTGATCTTATTCTCGAATGGATGGCTTTATCGGCACAAAGCTCAGCTTGATTGTGCTGCCGTGGAAATTCAATTGACTCACTCTTCTAATGATGTGATCATCTATGCCTCTCGTGATGAAACCATTCGGTTGTTTTCTCTCAATGAGAAGGGCGAACTGAATGCCATCTCTCGATTCCAATCGCTTGTGAGTACCAAGATGTCTTTCCGGAAGAGCTTCCGGTATGCCTCCTCATCGCCGCTTGAGTTCGTTATCGATCTTGAGCCCGCATCGAACCCGCTTGCAAGCGCCCATACAAGCTTGGACCTGATGAGCTGAAGGAATTGAAGAAGCAGCTCGATGAACAAGAGCGTCTGGGTTTGATCGACCGAGTTCATCTCCTTGGGGTTGTGGTGTTCTTTTGTCCAGAAGAAGGATGGCACGGACCGACTTTGCGCCGATTACCGCCCATTGAATAAGAAGACAATCAAGAACAAGTATCCACTTCCCAACATCAATGAGCTTTTCGAGCAACTCAAAGGTGCTATGTTGTTCTCCAAGCTTGACCTTCGTATGGGGTATCATCAGATTCGCATTCGTGAACAAGATATTCCCAAGACAGCATTCGAACAAGCTTTGGTTCTTATGAATATACTGTCATGTCTTTCGCCTCGCCAATGCTCCTCCAACTTTCTCTCGGATGATGAACTTCATATTCAACCCCTACACCAATGAATTCGCCTTGGTCTATCTTGATGATATTTTGGTCTTCTCCAAGAATAAGAAGGATCATGCCAAACATTTGCGATTGGTGCTAGACAAGCTCGAGAGTATCAATTCTATGCTAAGTTCTCCAAATGTGAATTTTGGCTTGATGAAGTGCTTTATCTTGGTCATATCATCTCTGCCAAGGGCATCGCTGTTAATCCCAGAAGGTGTCCGCAATTGTGAATTGGGAACCTCCTCGAGAATGTCAAGCAGCTCCGCAGCTTTCTTGGTCTTGCAAGCTATTGTCAAGATTCGTTGAGAACTTCTCCAAGATTGCAAAGCCTCTTTCCAACCTTCTCGTAAGCATGTGAAGTATGTCCGGTCTCCCGAGTGTGACGTTGCTTTCAATACCCTCAAAGAGAA